>JAGFNQ010005651.1:322479-349872 GCA_024364735.1 Boesenbergia rotunda
TATTCTTTCGTCCTTCGTAAGTACTTAAGAATATTCTTGACAGCTGTCCAGTGACATTCACCTGGATCTGACTGGTACCTGCTCGTCATGCTCAAAGCATACGAGACATCTGGACGAGTACAAAGCATGGCGTACATGATAGACCCTATAGCGGATGCATAAGGGATCTGATCCATACGGTCTCTCTCCTCCTTAGAAGAGGGACATTGAGTCTTCGAAAGACTCACACCATGTGACATTGGCAGAAATCCCTTCTTGGAATTCTGCATGGCAAAACGATTAAGCACCTTGTCAATATATGTACTCTGACTTAAGCCAAGCAATCTCTTAGATCTATCTCTATAGATCTTGATGCCTAGGATATAGGCTGCTTCACCTAAGTCTTTCATTGAGAAATAATTCCCTAGCCACGTCTTCACAGACTGTAGTGAAGGGATATCATTCCCAATGAGGAGTATGTCATCTACATACAAGATCAGGAAGATAACTGTGCTCCCACTAACCCTCTTGTAGACACAGGGTTCATCTTCATTCTTGATGAAACCAAACACTTTGATTGCATCATCGAATCGAAGATTCCAGCTTCGAGATGCTTGCTTTAGCCAATAAATGGACCTTTGCAACTTACATACCTTTCCAGCATTCTCTAGATCTACAAAACCCTCAGGTTGTGTCATGTACACATCCTCGAGTAGATTCCCATTTAGGAATGCGGTTTTGACATCCATCTGCCAGATCTCGTAATCATGGTAAGCTGCAATAGCAAGCATGATCCGAATAGACTTAAGCATCGCAACTGGTGAAAAGGTTTCATCATAGTCGATACCATGAATTTGCTTGAAACCTTTAGCTACCAATCGCCCTTTATAGGTATGCATGAGTCCATCCATGTCAGTCTTTCTTCTAAAGACCCACTTACACCCAATGGGTTTAATCCCCTCAGGTGGATCAACCAAAGTCCATACTTGGTTAGTGTACATGGATTCCATTTCGGACCTCATGGCTTCTAGCCATTTCTCAGAATCTGGGCTCATCACAGCTTCTTGATAGGATGTAGGCTCATTCAACTCAATGAGCGTAACGTCATCATGGTCAGACAAGAGAAAAGAGTATCTCTCAGGCTGACGACGTATCCTATCAGATCTGCGAGGAGGTTGGTCTACTTGAACAGCTTGTTGTTCCACAACTTCTTGTGCAACAACCTCATGATCCACAACATCTTGTGGTGCCTGTTCAATGTCCATTAAGGCCTCAGTACTATCTGCATCTTGAACTTCTTCAAGATGGATTTTACTCCCACTTACTCTTCTAGAAATAAACTCCTTTTCTAGAAAAATGTCATTTCTAGCGACAAACACTTTGCCTAGTGTGGGATTGTAGAAGTAATATCCCTTTGTTTCCTTGGGATATCCTACAAAATAGCACTTATCAGATTTGGGTCCTAGTTTATCTGAGACTTGACGTCGAACGTAAGCCTCACAACCCCAAATCTTTATAAAGGACATCATGGGACTCTTTCCAGTCCATATTGTATATGGTGTCTTTATGACGGCCTTTGATGGTGCTCGGTTAAGTGTGAAAAGAGCTGTCTCTAGAGCGAATCCCCAGAAGGAAGTAGGAAGATCTGTCTGACTCATCATCGATCGTACCATATCCAATAGAGTACGATTTCTCCGCTCGGACACACCATTCCACTGTGGTGTTCCAGGTGGAGTGAGTTGGGATATGATCCCACACTCTGCTAGATGGTCACGAAACTCTTGGCTAAGGTATTCACCTCCTCGATCTGATCGAAGCATCTTAATGCTTTTGCCAAGTTGGTTTTGTACTTCACTCTTGAACTCTTTGAACTTTTTAAAGGATTCTGACTTGTGTTTCATAAGATACACATAGCCATATCTACTGATATCATCAGTGAATGTGATGAAGTACTGATAGCCTCCTCTAGCTGCGACATTGAAAGGGCCACATACATCAGTATGTATGAGTCCTAACAACTCTGTCGCTCTTTCGCCGTGTCCACTAAATGGAGTCTTGGTCATCTTGCCTAGAAGACAAGATTCACATGTCTCATATGATTCAAAATCAAATGAGTCCAGTAATCCATCCTTATGGAGCTGGGATATGCGACTCTCATTTATATGTCATAAGCGACAATGCCAGAGATATGTTTGGTTTAAATCATTTGGTTTGAACCGTTTGGTATTTATGTTATAGATTGGGTTCTCTAGATCTAGAACATAGAGTTCATTCATTAATGGTGCATTACAATAGAATATATCATTTAGCATTATAGAACAACATTTGTCCTTTATGATAAATGAAAAGCCTTTCTTATCCAAACAAGATACTGAAATAATGTTCTTAGTTAATGCAGGTACATAAAAGCACTCTTCTAGTTCTAAGATAAGCCCAGTGGGCAAAGACAAGGAATATGTTCCTACAGCAATAGCAGTAACTCTTGCTCCGTTGCCTACACGTAGGTCCACTTCGCCCTTGGTCAATGATCTAACTCTTTGAAGGCCCTGCACATTAGTACAAATGTGAGAAGCACATCCGGTATCTAATACCCAAGAAGAAGAGATAGATAGATTGACTTCTATAACAAAAATACCTAAAGCAGAAGTCTCACTTCTTTTCTTCTTTGCTTCCTCTAGGTAATGTTTGCAGTTCCTCTTCTAATGTCCGGTCTCACCACAATGGAAGCAGGTCCCTTCCTTAGGCACTTTGCCTTTGGCTTTGGATGTAGTAGAATTGGCCTTGCCTTTGGCTTGGGTCTTACCCTTGCCTTTAGACTTCCATTACTGGTCTTGGCTTTCTTGAGATTGGGCACAGCAGTTCTCAATATGCTGAGCATCTCAGGTAAAGGCTTATGAATTTCATTCATGTTGTAGTTCATGACAAATTGATTATAACCCTCTGGCAACGATTGCAGGATAAGGTTTGTTGCAATTCTTGGCCCAGTGGGAATCCTAGTCTTTCAAGGTTCTCCACATACCCAATCATCTTGAGTACGTGAGTCCCTACAGGAGTTCCCTCTTGCATCTTGCATGCAAATAGGGCTTTGGACACCTCAAACCGCTCGTGCCTGGCTTGCCCTTGATATAGTTGTTTTAGATGCTCAACTATATCATGTGCATTCATGTTCTCATGTTTCTTCTGAAGCTCAGAGTTCATGGTGGCAAGCATAAGGCATGATACATCCAATGCATCATCCTGATGCTTCTTGTAAGCATCCTTTTCGGCACGGGTGGCAGTAGTGCCGGGTGCATCTGGAAGGGGTTGCTCTAGGACGTACAGTTTTCTTTCTTGTTTGAGGACTATCCTCAAATTTCTATACCAGTCCAAGAAATTAGCTCCGTTGAGCTTGTCCTTCTCAAGGACAGATCGCAGAGAGAGAGTATTCGACGTATTAGACGACATGGTGATCTACAACAATACAATATGCAGAGATAAGTATCATATCTAGATTATTTAATTAGGCCTTTAATTAAATGATACTCCCACTAAATCGTAGAGCTTTTGCAGGCGCTAGTCATAGATGTAGGAAAACTCAATTTGTCCACACTACTAGCTCCAAACCAAATAGCGACTACATTTTATGGGACAAGATTCAAATTATACTTCATCTTGAGTTAGCTTTGGCTAATCGCCCAAGACTCGGTACAATTAGGTAGGTAACATTTTACCAATTACATCGTATGCAACTCTTGAAAAAGGGTCAAGATCCACGACATTACACATCATCTTGAGTTAGCTTTGGCTAATGCCCAAGACTTAGTATAATTGTTCTCTTACCCAATTTTCCCAACTTTTGGGATATGCCTCTAAGTTTCTCAATCCAATTGAGGTGACTTAGTTAAGTCTCACCCAAAGTTCGATAGCGGGACATCACAATTGTCCTCTCGCACTCTACCAAGATAAAATGTGTTGCTTTACTTTGGCAAACCCAACAACAAATGATCGAGGTAGTTTATGAGTACCGAACCTTGGTAGGCATATTGAGTTGACTTAATTAACATAAACATCTAAGCATGCATCACATACACACACATAGCATATATCAATATATAAGCAAGAAAATGTGACATGGTTATGACCCGTATTCTACGATCTTCTCAAGCCAATGAGAAGATCGATGGTCAACCTAGGGATAACATCTTCTCCAAGAGCATCCTTCGGTCATCATGTGTGATTGGCATTCTTCTTGTAACTTCATTCATCAATGGACACTCCATTACTCCTTTTGTACATTACAATGTAAGAAAACTCGAGTTACATTCGAGTCTAAACCTAATTTTACAATTAGGAAGAATATAGACAAGGCACGACACGCAGGTCGTATTATGAATTACAACATGCACACACACACATACATCCAATCACATTGGGGTTAAGGCCATAACCATTCACCATGTCAACAATCATACACAATAGATTTAGGACATTGATTTTATTATGAGTGCAAAAACAAAATCTGCCGCTTGAGCAGAAACTCACGGCGGGCGGGGTCAAGGGGCAGCGCCCTTGCGGGGTGCGGGGCAGCGCCCCGATCCAAAATTTATTTGTTGGTTCCCCGAGTGAGCCGCTGCCTGGATTCATCAACATGAATCCAAGTCGGCCTCCCCGTCCCCGAGACAGTCTCGGGGTCTCCTTTCCCGGGATGACCCGAGCGTCTGTCTTCCCGAGTGGCCTCGGGAAGCCTCGGCTCGGTATGACCATAGTGGTCTGTCTTCCGAGTGGGAGGTCGAGAACCCGACTGCTACAACAACCAGTTATATACAACTTATAAAATCTTGTCCTACTTCTATATCACATATAAAAGCACAAAAACTTTGTACGATCTTTCGCAAGTGGCTCTGATACCACTGTTGGGTTCTCCCGGCACAAAATCATAAAAACGCAGCAGAAACAAGAACCCACGAGCGATCCATGCGAAAGAAAAACTCGTACAAAGTGTTGGATCGAGAGAACCGATAGAGGGGGGGTGAATATCAGAAATCGTTTGGATTTTAGGATTAGAGCAGTTACACAGCGGAATAAAACAATCAAACGCAAACACAGTAATTTTTACTTGGTTCGGAGCCTAGGTCGACTCCTACTCCAAGGCCCACGGTCGTTGACCGTTTACTTTGGGCAATTCTATATGAAGCGCAATAATAGTTTACAAATATTGATTTACAAATACAGCACAGTAAACTTAACAATTAAAAAGAGGCTCTTCTTTTACCGACGTCTGATGTAGGTTGTCTTTTTCGGAGCAGCGGGACGTCGTCGGCTTGAGTTTGGAGTTTTCCGGAGCGAGGCGCGAGAGCAAAAGAGCGTAGAAGCGTTGATTGAGAGTTGTTTTGAAGCCTGGGGTCGAGGGCCCTTTATATAGGGCCTGGGGGCGCCCGGGACGTCGGGGGCGCCCCCCCACGTGTCACACGATCCGCCTCGGTCTCGGTCATCTTCTATCCCTTCAAATTCGGGATTAGACCTTGACCGGGGCGCTCGGAGCGCTGGGGGCGCCCGGGTTTACCGGGTCAAAACTTTATCCCTTGGCTTCGCTTGGTTGAGCTTCGATGCTTTGCTGTTGGGGGCGCCCGGAGCGCTGGGGGCGCCCGGGACAGCGGGGGCGCTCGGGAGCACGAGGGCGCCCGGGAGTTGAATTGTCGAAGCTTGCTTTGCCTTCTTGTGTTTTGTGTTCACCTTGGGGGCGCCCGGGACACTCCGGGCGCCCTGGTCAGCTGTTGCCTCATTCCTTTAAGGCACTCTGAGCTGCAGACACTCGTTCCTTCGGTCCTGCATCCAGGGTTAGTCCAAAACACAATAAAACAATAAAACATTAGTTTATACAGCCTTGGCTGTCTTGGTTCTGACTTTGGGTCTTCAAAATGGAACCCTAGGTCGAACCGACGCCTACTGTTCCCTCGACGGGGAACGCATCCTCACCTACTCCTCTCGGGAGAATGTACCTGATGCTAACCGCTCCTTTGGTTGGACTTTTGCCTGGCGGTCCTTTGCCAGGTCTTGGATACCGAGCTGTCCTTCGCCCGGTGCCTAGCTGTCCTTCGCTAGGGCTTTGTTTCCTGGTAGACCTTCGCCAGTGCCTAGCAGTCCTTCGCTAGGGCTTTGTTTCCTGGCAGCCCTTCACCAGGTGCCTAGCAGCCCTTCGCTAGGACTTGGTTTCCTGGCAGCCCTTCGCCAGGTGCCTAGCAGCCCTTCGCTAGGACTTTGTTTCCTGGCAGCCCTTCGCCAGTGCCTAGCAGTCCTTCGCTAGGGCTTTGTTTCCTGGTAGCCCTTCGCCAGGTACCTAGCAGCCCTTTGCTAGGACTTGGTTTCCTGGCAGCCCTTCGCCAGGTGCCTAGCAGCCCTTCGCTAGGACTTTGTTTCCTGGCAGCTCTTCGCCAGGTGCCTAGCAGCCCTTCGCTAGGACTTTTCCTGTACACATAGTGAACATTGTTAGATCACAAATAAACTTAACTTTGAATCCTTTGCCAATATCAAAACACGGTTCGATATGGTGCTTCCTGCACCAACACAAAGTTGATCTACATCTACTTCTAAAGAAGATATACCTTTGGAGCGTGCCCTTTGTTTATCCCGCTCATCCAAGATGTGCCAGATCTATTGCACGTTCAAGTGTTCGTGGCTCTATTCGTATCCACACGGACACAATCTCTCAACTTCGGGAGAGCTACCTTAGTTGTGCTAGCAACTTGAGGTAGCTCGCAGAACACCAAGAACCTTACAATAAGGTTTCGGCTAAAAAGGGAGGAGAGGAAGAAGAGAGGAAGGGAAGGGGAAAAGCTAAGGCAAGAAGAAGACCTCATCCAAAGTCACAAGGCCCTCTTTTATAATCATCCCATGAATATGAAGAGGTTTGTGTCTCTTTGGCTTCCTTCATTATTACCAATAAAGAGCACATCTTTTAATGTGGCTCTTCATCTTTTCTCATTCAAGAAAAGAATCTTTTCATCCAATGAAGAGAGACTTTTCTCTTTCCTTCATGCAATTCTGACCGGGCCTCTCGGGCTTCCGATGTGGTCTCCCGACCAAGTTTCCCGAGTGGCGAGCTCCCAACCCAGTCTGCCGAGCTCTGACACAGTTTGCTGAGTGTCGACCCAGTCCGTCGAGTTCCGACTTGGTCCGTCGAGCTCCGACTCGGTCTGCCGAGCTCCGACTCGGTCCATCGAGCTCCGACTCGGTCCGCCGAGCTCTAACTCTGTCCGTCGAGCTCCGACTCGGTCTGCCGAGCTCCGACACGGTCCACCGAGCTCCGACTCGGTCTCTCTCAAGTTCCCAACTCGAGTCCTCCGAACTGACCTCCCAACTTCCCTACTCGGGCTCAGGTCTCCCGAGTTCCCAACTCGGGCTTAGATCTCCCGAGTTCCCAACTAGGGCTCACATCTTCCAATCAACTTTCCCAAAGCATTGTGTCCTTTGTGTGTGACCCAATAGGTTCTCGTGACGTTGGCAATGCGCCTAAACACTTTAGACACATAAGCAATGAGCGGCATCTAGCAATGCATCATTGCTACCCAAGTAACAAGAAAAGTCGAGATCTGACTAAACCTCCGTGACTATGATAATGTATGACCTTGTCCTTCTATCCTTGATATCTAGATTGACCAATGAGGCATAGACCGTGTCATCCTCAATCAATCTTGTGTTTCTTGATCCTCGAGTAGACTCACTTAAACAAAGGAGCTCAATATCTCATATTGACTCATTTGAGCATGGTCATGCGTTTCAGTAGTCCTACTCAATCAAGGGGCCCACAGATATCACTCCCGTCATATGGGAGGGATAGATCCCATCTACATCACTCACATCCCTCCGCATAATTCATTACATACCCAATGATCGCCTTTATAGTCCACCCTGTTACGGGTGACGTTTGACGATACCAAAGTACATAACTCCTTATGTAGGGACCCGTAGTGACTTCAGGTCTGAGGACTATTCATACCAATAGTCACATGAGAAAGTCTATAACACTCATATGACAATCTATGAAACTTTCTCATGACGGGTCATTCAGTACACATTCTCCAATGTATACCCATGTGTCAACTTGATATCACATATTCATGACTTGTGAGCTCAATTCATCAGTTGACCTACATGCCAGTCTCCATGCATTAATATTATCCCTGAATATTAATGCTTGACTAGGAATAATTTAGTGTAGTGTTCTATACATTATCTCACTATCGATTCAACCAATCGATATAATGTAGATAAGAACCTACTACACAAGGACATTATTATACTTAGTCATTCGGCACAGAATACAAAGTAAGTATAATAACCAAACATATCTTTATTAATGATAGAATATGATACAAAATGCCCCTAGTCAATCATCACATAATTGGCTCTAGGGCTCCTACTAACAGGCGTATCCACGATCAAGAAGGGAGTCCTTCTGGTCCTCTCCAGTGCGTCACTTCACAAAGAGAGCTACAGGGTAATCTGCCCTATCGGTTATACTCGAGACCCCGTAAAGCCAAACAGTGGGGTCGAGACCGGGAGTAGTTCTTCTTCATCAATCTGCATATGTTCGAAGGCCACTTTATACAAGATGTTCACGGAACTCCCTATGTCCACAAAGATGCGCTTAACCTCATAGTTAGCAATACGAGCTACGATCACTATGACGTCTTCATGGGGAGCTTCCACTTCTTCCAGGTCGGTGGGTCCAAAAGATATTGTAGGGCTGGGTTCCTGACTCCGGCTGGTTCCAATGGAGAAGTTTTCTAATCGTCGGGTATGAGACTTCCTCGCCCGGTTGGAGTCCCCTCCAGTAGGTCCTCCGAAGATGACTCCCACATGACCCGAGGGCGGACCACACATGAGGGTCTTGCCTTTCGGGGGTCTCTTTCTAAGGAGAGAGATCTTCGGGGTGCGGGCCCCTAACTCCTGCCTCGTGATCGTGATTGAGACCGATGTTGGGCCTCATTTTCCCCGGCATGTTGTCGCCGAGGAGAAATGCTTCGCCTTGGACAACCTTCTGTGATACCCTGACTTATTCCACTTTCTTTGAGGTTCGGTGTCTGCCTCGTCGCCGAACTTCTTCTTCAAGGCGTGACACTCCTCAGTGGAATGTGTCGAGCCGCCATGGTAACTACAGTACGTTGGTGATGGCTCTGGCTGCTCGATGTCTACCGTCTCTGTTAGTGATATGAGAAAAATGTCCTAAGGCAATCGCCTTATGATTGTAATCATTTATTTTAATAAATGAATATTCACTATTTGAGTATACATGTTTATGTATTTGATTGAGATCTTAAACTCATTTACTGAATGTCCGCAATACAATCACAGCATGAGAGAATTTGTGATGAATTCACAACTAGTGATTATCTCTACATGTGCAATTGTGAAGTATTGAAATTGTCCCTAGTCGATGAATTGATAAATACGGACACTATCAATTCTGTTGAGACTAGCATGGGTTATTCTCTAATCAGCTGATTCTCACTGGCTGGTGACATTGGGATGTCCGGAGATAATCATGAATGCTAGTTAAGGGAACTAGTTCATTGGAGTGACTGGCTGTAAAACTTCATATGGTAGTCTATATATAGATATGTCAATGAAGTTCTTACTGCAGCTTAAGTGCGATGTTCCTTTGACTTGCGGTGTTCAAGTCATCTTGGTCATGGAGACTTATACTTTGACATCTTAAGCAAGCATCTCCAAGGAGGTGTGGACCCAGGATGATTGGGTATAAGCCGAAGTGCCCGAAGATGTTTGAACAGCCTACAAAGGATTCACCACTCCTTGCGAGGAGATGTATACCCAAGGCCTATCGTCGGATTGTTACTCGAAGCCTCTGGCCAGAGCATGACATGTTTAGAGTATGAATCTCTTAAATACATGAGAGTAATTAGAATCCGTAGGACGAGAAAACGTTACTTGGGCTAGGTGTGACGTAGTCAGCCTAGTAGGGACTGACACACATAGACCATGTCCTGAACCAAGTGGGTATAAGATGGTGAAGGGAATGGGGCACGATTCATTATAGCTGCTGAAGAGTTTCAGAATTGTTTCTGAGGTCACCCATTGATCTTTCGATTAATTGGGGATCATGATGTATTACTAGGTGCCACTCATGATCATTCTATAATTGATTAATTATAGACGGCCAACATAAATCGAAAGTCTATTTAGTCACACGCACTACGAGTAATCCGAGGAATTTAAAATGAGTTAAAAATTAGATTTTCCAATCAAGAGAGATTAGGTTTGGTTAAGCCAAACGATAAGTCGAATCTGAATTTTTCAGAGACGCATCGGAAGCGTAAAATGGCTAAGTCTTTTGAAGACTTAATAGATGAATTAAATAACTTTAATTCATTGGGGCGTGGCTTGGATGGGCCGGCCAAAGACGGTCTCCATCCTCTTTGCTTAGCCGGCCACAACAAAGGGAGAGAACTAAGTTTTTGGTTCAATTTATAAAATAAACCAATTGTGTGGTTTGTTTTATAAAATTATGGATGATATAAATTTTTATATAATAAACCAAGGTTTGGTTTATTTTTCATGGAAATTAAAATGAACCATGGATTTGTTTATTTTATTTTATAAAATCAATCAAGGATTGATTTACCATGATAAGAAAATTTATTCCATAAGAAAAAGGAGACTTGGTCAGTTTTTATCATGAATTAAAATATGATAAAACTTGGCATGATGGAATAAGTCATAGAAAATTTATTCCATAAGAAAAAAGAGACTTGGCGGTTGAGAGGCCACTATATAAAAGACCCAAGGCAAGGCTTGGAAATTAATCGAAGTATTCTTGCCTGGGCTCTCTCCCTCTCCTCCCTTTATTCTCTTGGCCGGCCACAAGGATCTTCTCCCTTCTTCTTGCCGTGAGCACAAGGAGAAGCACCGAGGCAACAAAGTTCTTCTGTTGGGACGATCTTCCTCTCCGGCCATCATCACCTTGGGATTGGGCGCAAGTCATCTTCCTCCTTCTCGCCGGAATTGTGATTCCGGCTAACCTTGGTAGTGAGTTTTTCCGATGTGATTACTTCTCTCTTGGTTTTCTTGTCGCGTTCTCGGAGAATCTAGTAGTTCTCGAGAACACGAAACTCGTGGCTTTGCGAAGTCATCCCGAATATACTCGGCGTGGACGTGAATAGAGGCGGAGCTTCCGAGGGACGCTTACGGTTGGATCTCATCCCTTCCTTCGAGTTACGCGAGGTAATACGTAAATTAGTTTACGTTTCTGTAAAATTTTAAATATATGATCATGTCTACACAAGATAAAGTTGCATGCTAAGATGTGTGGTTAAATAATTTGAGAAATTATTTATGCTAAACCTTCCGCTGCACGTAATTAATTTTAAAATTACGAACCCGCATCCATGTCAACATGCACCCGGTCGCAACAGTCTCAACCAGCCGGCGCCTACCCGCCCACTGGTCCTTCCCAGGGTGAAGGTCTCTCCCCCGAGCAGGGGCCGGGGGCTCCCTCCTGTCTAATCGAGGAGTCGCCGGAGGGGGGGGGGGCTCCGACTGGATCTTTGCGACGGGCGTACTGTACTTCTTCCACATTAACATGCTTGACGGAGCATTCCAGCAAATCATCGAAACTGGCGGGGGGCTTCTTTACCAAGGATCGGAAGAAGTCCCCTTCAGCCAGCCCTTGGGTGCAGACACTGACGAGTATCTCTGATGTTGCGCTGGGCACGTCTTGTGCCACTCGGTTGAACCTCTGGATATACTCCTTGAGTGGTTTCTTAGGCTTCTGCTTGAGGGCGAATAGATTAAGGGTTGTCTTCTGGTAGCGATGGCTGCTTGCGAAATGGTGAAGGAAGGCTGTCCTGAACTCCGTGAAGGAGTTGATGGAACCCTGTGACAGCCTCTGGAACCACCGCTGAGTTGCTCCGGACAGGGTGTTTAAGAACACTCGGCACTTCACACTGTCAGTATACTGGTGCAGGAGTGCATCGTTCTCTAATTTGCAGACGTGATCTTCTGGATCCATCTTCCCATCATAATTGGGGATCCCTGGGCCGCGGAACTGCTTTGGCATGGGGTCTTCGACAATCTCGGATGAGAAAGGTTTAGTGGGAACCTTATGGGAGGTCTTGGGTTCATCCCTCTTTCCCTGTCCCTCTCCGTGCCTCTGGGCGCTGGAGGCCACCGAGTGGGTCTTCTCTATGTCTCTGGGAGACTCTCTTTAAGGGCCCGGGGCTTCTCCGTACCGTCACCCCACCGGGGTGACGGATCTTCGTGAATGTGAGACGGAGACTCTGGGGATCTCCTCCCTCGCAGGATCCCCTTGTTGCGAGGCAGCCTGTTCGACTTGGTGTTGCTCCAGCGCCTCTTTAATGGCGTTGGCTACTAGGCGATCGGGTTCCTCTCTTGTAAGGACAAGGGGTTGTCCGTCCGGTCCTACCATCGGTGCTCCTTCACGTGCTTTGCTAGTTTCCCACAGACGATGCCAAATTTGTTCCGGAAGGAGTTGACGACGATAGTCAGTCACCGAGGTTTTGCCCCTGTGTAGGTCGTTGTGGCGAGGAGGAACTCCGTGCCCTGCGAGATCAACACGAGCGTTAGGGGACACGCCGAAAGGGGTCCGATGGAGTCCACTCCAATGCTCAAGTCAGTGTATTGCTAGAGGGTAAAGGCGGCAAGAAAGGAAAATGCGTGTAAAGTTGAGAGAACGTAACCCCTTTACCGGAGGGGTTGGACTACCTTTTATACTGAGGGCGGTAGACTGGGTACATCTCCTTGTTTAGTGCCATGTCTCCGTGATTTATGCCACGCCCCCCCTTCTTTCGACGGTTACTGGATGACTTTTGAAATGGTCTGCGTTGTTATTACGCTTCAGCCCGTTGGGATATTTACGGGTCGTGATAACTCCTTACGATGGGGAGACTTATCCATAGGTTCATAAAAAAGGGGGAGAAGGAGGACCATTGCTTGAGGTCGAAGCTAAATCGGGCTCCGCTACCACGAGGTGAGCTCGAGGCCTTCTGACCCGGGTGAGCTTGGGCGCTAGAATGCCCGAGACGCTCTCGGGGACTCCACCCTCGAGGGGGGGGGGCCCAAGAAGGATCTCGAGAAGGGTTTTCTGACTATCCTCCCAGGGTGTGTTCCCCGAGGGGGGCCCGAGGCTCGGGAAGGAGGGTCACCTCGATCAAACGTGTTATGTCCCGCAATTTCTTCATTCCAGATGCCTACCACGGGCTATCCAACCCTATATATATATATATATATATATATATATATATCTTACGTGTGCGCATCAACGGACGCATAACACATATTATTGCTAATTAATAAAAAAAAGTTTACACATAATACTCATACAAAATCTATATATATATAATTTTAAGACACTATAATTAAATGTAATCCTTTTATTGTGACTCTGGTCTGATGAGGGGTGACAAGAATATTTGCAAGTCTCGAGGCTTCACCCTGACCTAGGTCTTGATATCAGATAATTAGTTTAGTTGTCACATGTAAGATAGATAGCAAAGTGAAGAGGGCAGGGGAAGGCATTAAATAGATATATCCTCCAGCGGATGGTGCAGGCATGCCACGCATAGTTTGGCTGTGTGCCTGTGTTCGAGGTTGCAGGTCCCTTTGTATATAGCAATGGTACTCTACGTCATCACGCGAATCTTTGCCATAGATAGGCTTTTACACGTACACATGCATGCACGCTTCGCTTGTTTTTGAACTGTAGGATTTTCTGTCCTTGAGCCATGAGAGTCCAAATTATATTGAGTGAAAATTGATAAGAATTAAATTAGGCTCTCATTAGCATAACGTGGTTCATAAGATGACTGGATGTTACCAACTAAAGCACAACTTAATTCCCTCAAAGAAACCAGAAGATCGTCAACTTAGCTAGTAATTAATAAGGTTAGAAATTAATGGTAGATAGCACAACTCAGTCGTTCATCGCAAAAATACACGAAGATATATTTCTCAAGAGTATAATTGACTTTTAGGATGAGAATGTTTTAATTAAAAAAAAAACTAATAAACTCCCCAACTTTAAATTAATAATTCTTTCATTAGGACATGCTCCCGTGATGTTGCTTCAGCTCAAATAATTCTGAGTGCCCACAAAACTTAAGCTGTATTTGATTTGTTTATTTTCTATTTTTATTTTTTGAAAAATATAATTTTTTAAAAATCGGTGTTTGATTTATATTTTTTACCTCTATATTTTAGAAAAAAAAGATATCATTATTTTTTAAAAAAAATTTGAGAATATTTTAAGTTATTTTCTAAGAAATGAAAAAAATACTATTATCTAGAAAATGAAAAAGAAAATGACTCGATCAAACTAAATGTAGGTTATATCTTCTTGAGTTCTTCATCCCACTCAATATCAAGAGTTCACGTACACTACAACAAATATAACTTTCCGTAATGTGTAATTGTTATATTTGCAATCACATCGAATACTGCACAACTCCAAACTATTAAAAGTCATAATATTTTGACAGCGTGCGGTCACACACTGCGGATTAGTGCATCCGCAGTGTGTAGGCACACGCTGCGGATGAGTGCATCCACAACATGCAACCGCACACTGTGAATAAGTGCATTCACAACACGCAGCCGCACGCTGCAAATGCACTAATCTACAACGTGTGGTAGCGCGCCTTAGATGCTAATATATCCTATACAATTATATATAATTTCACATATTCACATCTTCCACAATTATAATATAACAAATATACCACTACAATAATACACATATAAAAATCACACACACTCAATTTTAAAATCAAAACTAAAATATTTATAATATCACAAATAATCATCAACACCACACTTTAACAAAATAACATTTCATTTAGTAGCAAAAAAGCATTACAAACTAGTCACACAAATATACTTATATGCTAAAATCAGTAACTCAGTCACAGAAAACTATGAACTTAGATAATCAAACAACTATGCTTCCTATTGCATGTTCAAGAAATAACATTTCATCATTTAGTCGAATAATGTCCAACTTATCCACAAATACTCTATCAATTCAAACTTTCCAACAAGTTCTATCAAGAGGAACGTGATTCACTTTTACTTTGGGATTTATAGATGTAATTCGATATTCTGCAACTCCATCAACACTCCAATAAAGTAGCTTATATTTAGTATTATCAATGATATTTACGTGACTCAAATTCTTCAGTTGTAATTGTATAATCAAAAAAATCTGTAAGTTATAGCAATGATACCTAGGGGGCGTTTGGTTTAGGGTAATAGGGACTAGGGAATGGAAATGGATGGTAATCATTCCCATTGATCACACTGTTTGGTAAGTGTCAATGGGAATGAAAATAAGGGAATCATTCCCTCATTTTCATTCCCTACTCCCCCCTCATCAATTAAATTCCTCAATCATTCCTTCCTTTTTATATATCCAAAACACTCCTTTTTTTATTTTTTATTTTTTATTTTTTATTTTTCATTTTACTATTTCTTTTTATATTATCTCATTTTACTTTCTCTCTCTACATTTTAAAATTTCTCTCTACATATTTATTCTTTTCTCTCTCTACATTTCTATTAATTTCTCTCTCTACCTTTCTGATCTCATTTTCTCTTTATATATTT
This sequence comes from Boesenbergia rotunda, assembly GCA_024364735.1. Taxonomy (NCBI): domain Eukaryota; kingdom Viridiplantae; phylum Streptophyta; class Magnoliopsida; order Zingiberales; family Zingiberaceae; genus Boesenbergia; species Boesenbergia rotunda. The sequence goes on from JAGFNQ010005651.1 coordinate 338,074, forward strand.
TTAATATTACTTTCTTTCTCTACCTCTCTTATTATAATTTATCTATCTTAATTTTTAATTTTTTTTTATATTTTCTATATCACTTTTTCTTTATATTTTCTATATCACTTTTTTTCTCTATATTTTCTATATCACTTTCTCTCTCTACCTTTCTCATCTCATTCTCTCTCTGTATATTTTGATAATTACTTTCTCTCTCTACGCCTCTTATCATAATTTATTTTTCATTATTTTTGTATATTTCATATATTACTTTCTCTCTCTACATTTTCTATATCACTTTCTCTCTCTACCCTCTCATCTCACTTTCTCTCTATATATTTTCAATATCACTTTCTCTCTCTACCTCTCTTATTATAATTTATCTATCTTTATTTTTTTACTTTTTCTCTGTATTTTCTATATTACTTTCTCTCTCTACATTTTCTATATCACTCTCTCTCTACCTCTCTCATCTCATTTTCTCTCTATATATATTTAATATTACTTTCTCTCTCTACCTCTCTTATCATAATTTATCTATATTTATTTTTTATTTTTCTCTATATCTTCTATCACTTTCTCTCTCTACATTTTCTATATCATTTTTTCTATCTCTCTCATCTCATTTTTTCTCTCTATTTTTTTTAAATGATTTCTCTCTCTATTTTTTATCACATCTATCTTATCTTATTTTTTCTCTCTACTTTTTCTCTTTATTTTCTCTATTATTTTATTTTCTCCTATTTTTTTCTTCTAATTTCTTTTTTTACCTTACTTCTCATAATTTCTCTCTATATTTTTCTAATTTATCTCTCAACTCATTTTATTTCACTTTCTCTATTTTGTAATAATTCTATTATTTTAGGTAACTTTAAAATTTTTATGGATTCTCATTATTAAAGTTAAACTGAACCAAACATCATCAATGACAATAATTTTTATTTCAGGATTTGAACCAAACACTACCAATGGAATCATGATTCTTATTCCCATTGACCCCTCAATGAATTCTATTACCATTCCGATTAACAAATTTGAACCAAACGCCCCCCTAGTGTAGCAAAATATATGTCCAAATTTAATAACATACAAAGATGGTATAAGGAAGAACTAGGTCGGGCCACATTAAAAGCTAAAAAATTCAAAGAAAAGGAAACTTATATTCATTTGCTTCAATTAAATGCACAAATTTCTTAACTAGGAAACATGTGATATCAAAGAAAGGTTAATTATTTGATAAATATCACTACAAAAATAACCGGCAATAGCGATGGACTAAATCCGTCGCTATTCTGTCGCTAAACACAAATAGCGACGGAGTAGCGACGGATTTAGCGCCGTCGGCTGAGATCCCGTTGCAGAGCTATAGTAGTGACGGATAATTTTTACTCCGTCGCTATCTTAGCGACGGACAATTTTCCTCTGCGTCGCTACCTTAGCGACGGACATATACTCCGTCGCAAACACAGAAAAACGGGGTGACGTGGCCGGGGAAAATAGTAGCGACGGATGGTCAATGATCCGTCGCTAAGCATTCGGATTAACGACGGACATGGTCAAAGTCCGTCGCTAATATATCGTAATAGCGACGGATTCTGTCAAAATCCGTCGCTAATCGATCGTTATAGCGATGGAAAAGTCAATAATCCGTCGCATATTGCGACGGATTTTGAAAAATATCCGTCGCTAAACCTGGAAAATTTTGGCAGCCAATATCTGTTTCTTCCACTTCCCATATATACATCAATACAATCCAATCAAATATGAAACAATATGAAACAATAATCCAAACAAATATTCCAAACTGATCCAAACAAATATGAAACAATAATAGATATATCAACATCCAAACATTCATAAGAATCCAAACATTCATTTATAAGCCAATCCAATCCAAACATTAACATTCACATACAAGACAATCCAATTCAATCCAAACATTCATTTCCAAATGTATATTTACATTCAAACTTTCAATTTGAATTCAATATTCAATCGAAAGTTTAATTTCCAAACGTATACAATCGAAACTTTGATTAGTGACTAAACGTATACAATCCAAAGTTTCGAATGGTTAATCCAATGCAAACTTATCAAAAGAAAGCTATATCAAATGTATATCAAATGCATCCAAACGTCAAAGTAAAAAAAAACTTTATACATCAAAAATGAGAGTTTAGTAGAGAATCATTACGTACATGATTATCAGAGTCAATAATGGATGGAAAAGAAAAATATTCCTACACAATAGAAGATAAAATAATAAGAAATATGAATTGATACTAATAAGATATAACAAATGAAATAAGCATATGTAATAGCAGATAACTCTAATAGAAGTAAATTAAATATTAAATATGTAAATGAAAAATAACAAATAAGAAACAATAAAGGAATAATATCAAATATTCATGCCTTTCAAGGAAGAGATGAAATCTGAATTCAACTCTGATAATGTCGAATCTGTAAACAAAAATGGAGTAATAAGAAAACAATCATTATGAAAAAACTTAGGTGAAAAATTGATCATACCACTATAATATCTCTACTCCTCTGTGGGATGCTCAGGATCCTGTGTCTCCTGAGACTCAAACCGATGGGCAGGAGCGGGAGCAGCTGACATCTGTGTATCCGGAGCGTCAATACGAGGGGCGGGAAGGGCTGTCATCTGTGTCATCGGTGATAGGGTAGCTACAAAAGCTTGCATCTGACGTAATATATTCTCAGTATTTGCCTGGCGAGCCCACAAATCTCTCAACTCATCATCCCTCGCTGCGTCCTTCTGAGCCCACTCTGCGCTCGTCTTAGCCCATTCTGCGTCCCTCCCGGCACACGTCGACTCTATCGACGTGAGTCGAGTCCGCAGGGCTTCATTTTCCTCCCGCAATTGACGAACCTCACTAGAGGTAGAGGAGGAGGATGGTGGACGCCCCCTAACCCCTGGAGTTCTCATCTGATCATATGTAACCTTTGCCTGAGAGCCCAGGCGGTCTTCCTCTTCCCACCGACGACATCAAAATAAATCCGATTCACATCGTCGGTGGAAAGAGGCTGTGCATCCTCCCCCTCTGCAGCAGGCTGAGACGCCTGTGCCTCAGAAACTCTAGTGGTCATTGCTTCCTGTGAAATAAAAATTTAATTAGTCTATATAAAATGTCAAAACAAATAAAATATAATTAATATACTTACATTGATTGCTAGGGAGTGACGATCGATAAAAGACTCATCTTTTTTCTTGTGGGTCTTGCTGAATAACTACCAACTAGTGGGAGGTCTCTGTAGCTCTCCAGCCTGTAAACATAAAATATAATGTTTACACACATCCAAAAAAATATACTAAATGCCTTTAATAGGAATCTATATAAAAACTACTTACCAAATCACTGACATGCTGGACAATGGAACGAGATCCAGCAGTGTGCTTCGTGGATCCCATGCTGGGGCTAGCAACCTCTGAATTGTGATTGCCTCAAGCAATCGCAGCATTCTCTTGCCAGTGCTGGGCATCCCAGACAGCTCGCCATGCTGCCCAAATCGGCTCAGGGACCTCTGTAGGCCTATCAGCCTTCTTTCTCCATTTGTATAGCATGTCCCTGTATAATTTGGAGCAGTAGGCATTCTAGGTCCTCTTGAATTGCTCCTTTGCACCCTCCTCCTAGGTATACCGTTTCTGTAAAAAAAAAATTAATATGGTTAGTATGAAAAAAATCTATAATATCAAATTAAATATACATCTAAACTACTTACTAAAAACTCCCCGTAATAGAATATTTTCAAATCAGTTTCAATGTGGCCCCATGTCGTAGAAGGTGACAGTCTTTCTTTAAATTTTTTAGAAATATAAGATGACACCTGATGCCCATCTGGTATGAAACTGTAGGAAAAAATAAAATATATTAGCAAATTCTGTAAGAAAATATATAAGAAGAATAGTTATACCTGTCACCGACGACTGAAAGTCTAATCTGCTGATCACGGGGTGCAGCCATGGTACCTGATTATACACAAAGTTTAAGCAGATAAGTGTTGATGCAGTCTGACCCTGATTGTTGTTTTGGTGTTGACAACGATTTTAGTTTAGGAGGATGACTATGATGATTAAGTCCTGATCGAGGATTAGGCATGATATGGAAAATCCTAACCTGGGAGGTTAGGTGTGATGATTATGCTGATTATGATTAAGTCCTGATCGAGGATTAGGCATGATATGGAAAATCCTAACCTAGGAGGTTAGGTGTGGAAAATCCTAGCTTGGAGGGCTAGGTGTTGGAAAATCCTAATCTGGGAGGTTAGGTGTTGGAAAAGTCCTAATTCGGAAGGGTTGGGTGAAAAGTCCTAGCTTGGAGGGCTAGGTGAAAAGTCCTAACCTGGAGGGTTAGGTGTAAATTCCCATCCTGGAGAATTAGGTGAAAAAGTCCTGGCTTGGAGGGTCAGGTGCCTAGCTTGGAGGGCTAGGTTGGATGATGTTCTAACTCGGAAGAGTTGGGTGAAAAGTCCTAGCTTGGAGGGCTAGGTGAAAAGTCCTAGCTTGGAGGGCTAGGTGAAAAGTCCTAACTTGGAGGGTTAGGTGCAAATTCCCAACTTGGAGAGTTAGATGGAAAAATCCTTAGCTTGGAGGGCTAAGGTGGATGAATTCCTAGCTTGGAGGGCTAGGGTTGAGTCACTGGATCGGTCTGGTAACCGATCAGGGACATTGGCATGCTGCTCCTTAGTGGATCGGTCTGGTGACCGATCCAGCTATGTCTGATCGGACTAGTGACCGATCAGGGAGCGCACAGTGAGATTGGGAATCTACTGTGTGGCTCCTGATCGGACTGGTGACCGATCAGGGAGCAGGCTGCTTCCTTGCTGTCTTGCTCCTGATCGGTCTGGTGACCGATCAGGGAGCAAACGGTGAGTGAGTTCCCTTGCTGATCAAAGTCTTGGATTGGTCCGGGGACCGATCAGGGATCTTGGATTTGATTAAAAAGTAACTGTTCATCTTGCCTGATCGATCTGGGTGACCGATCAGGATCCATTCTGATCGGTCTAGTGACCGATCAGGCTTCACCCTGATCGGTCTGGTGACCGATCAGGCGTGTATAGCTGCAAGAGCTGGGAATCCCAGCGAAGCAGTGGATCGGTCTGGTGACCGATCCACACACCCTGGATCGGTCCGGTGACCGATCACTTTAATTCAAATTTCACTGTTAGACGTGATCAGAGCGTCTGAGCGTATCCGATTTGCTGATGTATGTTCCTGAGATTTGATATGCTGATTGATTTACTGCTCTAATACTCTGATTGAGTTTCAGGTGACAGGGGAGGATTCAAACACTCAAGGAGAAGTCAAAGAGTGCTTTCCTTGGAGTAGGTTTGTCTCTTTCTCATCTCAGGTTGCAACGGCGAGCTGCAGACTGGAGCTGAGACTGGAGCTTGACTGAGGGGAGCTCAGTGAGTCCAGAGATAGCTCAGTAGAGGCTGGCGTTGGCAAATGAGTAGCTGGGAGCTACAGAGATGTTGTCACTTGTCGCTTGGCTTAGAAACAAAAAGGAACGCGAGAGTAACGAGTTAATCAGTTCTTCAAGTTTTTTTTCGTGCTCTTGAGTTCCTGTGTTACAAGCTTGCTGTTCTTGAGTTCTTCAACCATTCTAAGCAAGCTATTGAGGAGCAATCATCATACTTGAGCGCTTGAAGGAGAAAACAAGAAGCTTGGAGTTCGACAGTGGGAAGACACGAAGCAGACAGGGGTCTGCGTGAGATCGCCACTGGGTGGAGCTCAGGGAAGCTTGCTGTGTTTTGTCCTCGCTAAGTGTTTGAGTAAGGTCCTTCTTGTTGTTGTTTCATTGTGCTCATTATATATCATTGTTTGAAACACGCTGTGGAGAGGTTTCTCCACCGAGAAGGAGGTTGCTTCATATCCGGTGTTAACCGGGGCTTGATCTGCCGACGATCAAGGGATCGCCCACCTCAAGGGCACGCCAAGGAGTAGGGGCAAGTTATCCCCGAACCTTGTAAACCCTCCTTGTTAGCGATCTTGCTAGTTGTGTTTATTTTGCTTTCGTTTCATTTTTCTGCATACTCTATTTTCTACTCTTTCCGCTGTGCTACTGATATTTGAGTTGCAGAAATTGTGATAAGTTTAGAAGGGAAGTGATTGTCTATATTCACCCCCCCCTCTATAGCCATCTCGTTCCCAACAATAAGCAGAATAGGTAATCTTTCCAATGAGACATATTAGAGGCAAATGGAAACATGCACTAATGAAGACAATGTAAATAAATCTAGCAAAGGGATAATCAAGCATCGTATAAAACTGTTCAATACAAGCAGAATGATCTAAATTAACAACTCATCTTAATACAAACTCTGATTAGTTAATGTTCAATACATCTAACTCATCCTAATCTGATGGATCTAAATTAACATGCAAGATTTCATCGCTTGAATCCGTTGATACATCAACCTCCTCAGTGCTAGATATTTCACCATCATCAATTTCCTCGTAAGAGACATTCTCATCTATAAGTAATTGAGATGCTGATTGTATTTCTGAATCAACGGAGTTGATTATAACTTCTTCATTTTGATAAGCATCAGAGTTTTGGACAGTGATCGTATTTGGCATTTCAATTGTTGACCTAGGCTTCATTTGACATACAACAAGCCATTCACTAGGTCGTCTTCTCTTAGTTGGGTACTCCAGATAAAATACTTGACCAGCTTGCACCGCAAAAATGAAAGGTTCGAACTTGTTGAATCTTTTGCTTGAATTAACCTCAACTAAATTGTATAACCGATGTTTCCTTGTGCCCGTCCTTGGTGTTGGATCATACCAAGAACACCTGAATAATACACATCTTTTGAAAGGTAATGCTGGGTATTCAACTTCGATAATTTCCTCTAGCTTGCCATAATAGTCAAATTCATTATCATTATTGTCTGTTGATGCTTTGACACTTATGCCAGAATAATACGTTAGCATCTCTGAATCACGTTGCCTCACATGAAATCTGTATGCATTCACGCAATAACCCGAGTAGACTGTCACAGTACGAAGAGGTCCAAATGCGAGATTTTTAATTCTTTCGTCTTGTACATTTGAAATTCTGTTATCATTGACCTATAATAGTGGTGGTTGATCAAATTAGATTAATAAGTAATCAAGAATTGTTAACAACAAATGCATATTAACTCACTTACATATATTTGAAACCAAAATGCAAAATCTTCTTCTATCTTTCGATCTACCTCATTTGTACTTATCGATGAATTTTGAATGTACAACTGTTGTTGGTATAACCTGACATATAAATTCATTTGATATCAATCCAGAATTTTGATTATATCATTTGATATTAATTTCATTACAAAAAGAGATAATACCTTAGGTATGGTTTGACATCTTCACAGTTTAGGAGGATATATGTCCTGGCGGCATGATATTTTTGGTCATTTAACCGTCTAGATAGAGTTGAACCCATTGCTCTTCCAGGATACTTGAAAATAGAAAGAATGTCTGGGTCAACTGATGGAATGTCATCTTGATTGCGTGGACACTTTCGATGTCTGGTTTTCACATTTTCAGCAAAGTAATAGGAGTAAAATGAACTTGCTTCTTCAACCAGATATGCATTACATATTGATCCCTCAACTCCTGCTTTGTTATGCACATTATTCTTTAACTTTCTAAGAAACCTTTCAAAAGGATACATCCATCTGTATTGTACAGGACCACCAATCTGTGCCTCGCTAGGTAAATGAATAGGCAAATGCTCTATTGAATCAAAAAAACTTGGTGGAAATATTCGTTCAAGCTTACATAGTATCAAAGGAACCTCTGTCTGAAGGCGTAACATATCTGCTACCGTAACAACTCTGGAAGTCAGATTTTTGAAAAAAAAGACTTAATTCTGTAAGTGCTTGCCAAACATTATTAGGAAGTAATTCTTGGAAAGCTATTGGAATTAATCTTTGCATGAACACATGACAATCATGACTCTTCATTCCAACCATTTTAGATCTATTCGTATCCACACAACGAGACATATTAGAGGCATATCCATCTGGGAATTTTATGTTTTTCAACGAAGAACACAATGCTTGCTTACTTTCTTTGTCCAATGTATAACAAGCCTTCGGATATCTACTAGTTGTTTCATTCTGATGCAACTCAGGCCTGCTCACTAATTGTTTTAATTCTTCACGAGATTTTGTTGTATCTTTTGTTTTCCCATGCACATTTAAGACAGTATTAATGATGTTATCAAAGAAATTTTTCTCAATATGCATCACATCCAAATTATGACGAATGAGTAAATATTTCCAATATGGAAGCTCCCAAAAAATACTTCTTTTCCTCCAACCACATTTGTTGACTCTAACAATATACTTGTTGATATCATCTGATCCATCCTGATATACTGGTAGAAATCCATAACTATCAATTTCATTTAACACTTCTTCGCCTGACATTCCAACTGGAGGTAGTTTCCTAACTACTTCATTCCTTTTGAAAAATTTCTTATTTCTTCTGAACGGATGATCAAGAGGTAAAAATTTCCGATGATTATCAAACCAAGAAATCTTGCCACTGCAGGGCAAAGAAAATGCATCTGACTGACTCATACAATGTGGACATGCTAACTTTCCAGCTGTGCTCCATCCTGATAACATTGAGTAAGCAGGAAAATCACTAATAGTCCATAACAATGCTGCATACATTAAAAAGTTTGACTTTGTAGCAATGTCATACGTCTCTGAACCTATATTCCATAAATAATTCAGCTCAGCTATCAAAGGTTGCAAAAAAACATCTATGTGCCCTTTTGGATTTTGAGGACCTGGAATTAAAACAGTAAGAAACATGAATTCATCTTTCATGCACATCCATGGTGGTAAGTTGTATGGTGTTAAGATAACAGGCCACGATGAATATTGTTGTCCATAACTTCCGAATGGCTGAAATCCATCTGCAGAAAGTCCAAGTCTGACATTACGTGGCTCCATAGCAAAGGAAGAAAATGTTGAATCTAAATGTTTCCATGCAGGGGAATCACAAGGATGACACATAATGTCTCCATCATGTCCATGGTTTTGATGCCAGATCATATGACTTGCTGTTGCTGCTGATGCATACACACGTTGGAGTCTAGCAGTCAAAGGAAAATAATACATGACTTTGTAAGGAATATTTTTCTTCTTCTTCTGATTTACCATGCGAGCACCATGCTTGTAACGGGGATGGTTACAGATTTTGCATTCCATCAATTCACTATCTTGGTTCCAAAAGATCATGCAATTATTGACACAACAATGTATCTTCTCAACTGGCAAACCCAAGTCTCTAATCAGTTTTTTAGTGTTGTAGAAACTATCAGTCATGCAGTTATCAGTTGGAAGCAACTCTGACATAAGTTGACATATGTCATCATAACATCGTTCTGAGAAATGATGTTCTGCCTTCATATTCAATAATCTTGCAGTAGCAGATAATTGAGAATGACCAGAAGGAATACCTTCCCATAATTCTCTTTCACTAGCCTTTAACATGTCATACATTTTCTGAACATCAGAAGTAGGTACTTGTTCTACATTTGATTGATCAAAAGAATTCATTGCATCGTAAACCATTGATTGCATTGCATCAGCAGGGCTATATGATGTCTCTGGTCCAATTGAGTTCGATGATGATGCAATAGAAGGTCCACCAAATTCATATACATACGGCTCTCCATGACAATACCAGTTGTAATAATCTGGAACAAACCCATACCTGCCGATATGAGTTTTCACTGTATCTTCATCACGGAAAGCTGTATTTCTACATTTGCGCTGATTACATGGACACTTCAACTCTGTGGCATTCAAATACTCAGGATGACACTTTGCAAAGTTTACAAATTCTTCCACTCCAGCAAAAAATTCGTCACGGATAAATCCATTGTCCGGATATATTGTATTTGAATTCAGATAAGACAATTTAATCAAACCACACATATTATGATCCATGCATATTAAAATTTGATATTGATGCTATACTACAAAATACATCTAATTAATCAAACATGAGGTAGTTAATGAACCAATTATTCTAATTAATCAAACAATTAAATAATTAATCAACATATTATGCGTGCCAGTCAATTGTGCTTGTGAAAATGACAAGCTACTAGTGTAAACAGAGACTAGGTCATGCTCAAGATCAGTACTAGGTAACATAAATAATTCATGAGTGAAAAAGATCAAAAATCCCGAGTCATATCTTGTAGAGGCATACATTAGATAACTCAAATAAACCAAATTACAGCATGATGGATTGAATTATCAAATTAATTGAATAAATCTAATTAACACAATTAATTAATTTAATAAATCTAATTAATTCAATTAATTACACCTAAACCCCTAATTAAACCCATTAATTAGGGTTTAATTAGGGTTTCGGCGTAGCAGGGGCCGCCGGGCGCAGGAGCAGTCGGCCGGCCGCATCAGGCGGCGCGCGGCCGCAGCAGGCGCCGCGCGCCAGCAGGAGACGCCACCCGCCCGCACTGGCTCGCGACTGGCAGCAGGCGCCGCTTGCAAATGCGAGGCCGCGCGCGGCCGTGCTCGGCCGTGCCAAGAGCTGTGGTTGCCCGGATAAGACGACGATGCCGCGTTAGCACAAACAAACGGAGTTGATACGGCAAATGCAGCTTAGGTCGAGTACCTGGTCGCCGGAGGAGGGTTCGCCGGAGGAGATTCGACGCAGAATCGCCGGAGAGGAGAAGGGACCGTCGCTAGGGTTCGCGTGGCTACGGGGGAAGGGGTCGTCCCCCTTTTTAAGAAATATTGCGACGGATAACTTATCCATCGCTGATAGCGACGGCGTTGACAATTCCGTCGCTATATTAAGGTGTTTGACCCGGTCGCTTAAAACTAGCGACGGATATTTTATAATTTCCGTCGCACTAGCGACGGACGTTGACCAAGTCCGTCGCTAAATTCGGGAGATTGACTGGCCGCGCAATTTTGGCGATGGATACTATATATCCGTCGCAACTTGCGACGGACTATTAAAAAAGTCCGTCGCAATTTCATGATATTTTTGTAATGTATGCATTACTATAAAAATTTACTTTTTGCGTGATAAATATGCATTATACAATCAACAAATAGATAGTAGATTTGATGTTCCATCACATCATTGTTGTCAATTTAATAGTAAATGAATAGAGTGCAAATCATAAATTTGAAACTAAAATCAAGACACTGTAGATTTTAAAGTTTTTAAACACTAATAAATTTGAATTCCATATGAAAGGTTCCAATGGAATTATTATTTCATCTTCTTTATTTGTTGACCTGTTAATTGCTTTTAGTAGTTTAATCTGAGAATGCTGTGAGAATTGAGAATTGAGAATTGAAAATTGAAAATTGAGAATTAAGAGTCAACATGATTAAAGATTAAAGGCACAATGTGAAAATTTGTATATAGACATCCAAATTCGATAATATAAGTTCAAGTAATATAGACAACCAACTTCGATAATAAATTTAATATAGTAAATATTAATTTAGATTTCGTAGATTAAAAAACATAGACATCATTTATAATTTTATCTAATATTTTACACTACAAAGAAATGAAATTTGCAACAAAATTTGCAACAATTTTTTTTTTGAAAATTCATTGCAAAAATATTTGGCGATGAATTTAGCAACAAAAATATTTTCGTTGCTAAATTGTCGTCGCCAAATTTGGGGTCAAACTATAAAAAATTTGTCACAAATCTGCAATGAATTTTGCGACAAATATCTTTCGTTGCAAATTTGCCACGAAAATAATTCGTTGCAGAT
>JAGFNQ010005652.1:0-24178 GCA_024364735.1 Boesenbergia rotunda
GGATTGACTGGTCAAACTTTATCTTCTCGGCTTCGCAGAGGTTCGGGTTCGCGGGTGTGGATGCGGGCGCCCGGGACGCAGCGGGCGCCCGGGTCTGCCCGGCCCAGCCTGTATTCGAACTCATCTTGACTTTACTTGTTTTGTATGCCCCTTGGGGGCGCCCGGGACACTCCGGTCGCCCTACTCAGCTACCACCTCACTCCTTTGAGGCTATCTGAGCTGCAGACACTTCTTCCTTTGGTCCTGCATCCAGGGTTAGTCCAAAACACAATAAAGCAATAGAATATTTGTTTATACAGCCTTAGCTGTCTTGGTTCTAACTTTGGTCTCCAAAATGGAGTCCTAGGTCGAACCGACGCCTACTGTTCCCTCGACGGGGAACGCGTCCTCACCTACTCCTCTCAGGAGAATTTACCTGATGCCAACCGTTCCTCTGGTTGGACTTTTGCCTGACGGCCCTTTGCCAGGACTTGGATGCCGAGCTGTCTTTCGCCCGGTGCTTAGCATTCCTTCGCTAGGGCTTGGTGACTAGCAGCCCTTCGCTAGTTGCCTAGCAGTCCTTCGCTAGGTCTTGGTGACTAGCAGCCCTTCGCTAGTTGCCTAGCAGCCCTTCGCTAGGACTTGGTGACTAGCAGCCCTTCGCTAGTTGCCTAGCAGCCCTTCGCTAGGGCTTTGTATCCTGGCATTCCTTCGCCAGGTGCCTAGCAGCCCTTCGCTAGGACTTTGTTTCCTGCACACTTAATGAGCATATTAGATAACAAATAACACTTAACTTTGAATCCTTTGCCAATATCAAAACAAGGTTCGATATGGTGCTTCCTGCACCAACAACCTCTCCACAGCGTTTCAAGATGAATGAAGTGTTAAGTACAGAAAATACAAGAAGAAATCTTACTGAGCACTGAGAACCTCAAGAACACAAGCAAACTTCTCATCGAGCTCCACTCAGCACAGATCTCACGCAAGAACTCCCTTCTTCGTGTATTCTTGCTGATGGACTCGCCAAGCCTCTTGTTTCTTCTTCCCAAGTGCTCATGTAACAGCAGGTTGCTCAAAGATTCACAGTAGAGTTATCGCACAAGTGTAGAGCAAACGCTTTTTGATGTGGAGAACAAGAACTCTAGCACTTCGTCAAAAACTCTTGCTCAGCTCTTCTCCGCTACACAGTTTAACCAGCTTCCATCGCCAAGTCACACGCTCCTCTGCAGCAGCTCCCAGCTGCTCACCTGCAGCAGCCATCTCCCCTGACCTTCTCTGGACTCACTAAAACTCCTCCAGTCGAGCCCCAGGTCATTAGCTCCTCAACTGTTGCAGCTCGTGCCAGAGAACGTTACAACCTGCGGAAGAAAACGGACAAACCTGCTGTAGCGAAATACTCAGTTTGACTCTCCATGGATGGTCCCTGAGTCACCTGCACACTTAGCAGCTCATTAGGGCAGCAAATCAACAGAAGATCAAACATCAGAGAGCTCTGAACAAGTATCAGTAGTGTATCAGTAGGATTCAGAGTGAGATCAGACGCTATCAGAGCGTCTAACAGCGCGTTTGAATTAAAGTAATCGGTAACCAGACCGATCAGAGTGACTCCTGATTGGTCACCAGATCGATCAGGCTGGGTTCAGACCGATCAGGATCCAACCTGATCGGTCCCCAACGCATAATCAGAGATCGCGACTTTTCCGGGACCGATCACCAGACCGATCCCAAGTCGTGGATCGGTCGCTAGACCGATCCACCGCTTTGCAGGGTGATTTCCCAGTTTCGAAGTCTAACCCTCCTGATCGGTCCACAGGCCGATCAGGGTGTCCTCCGACTGATCAGGCTCCAGCCTGATTGGTTATAAGGAGGAGTCTGCGACACTTGATCGTTCTCCAGAACAATCTGAACAGTATCCCAGATCGGTCACCAGACCGATCAAGAGCCAATCAGTAGAGATCTTCAAACTCACTATATGATCCCTGATCGGTCACCAGACCGATCAGGAGCTAACCAGTAAGTGAACTGTATGCTCCCTTATTGGTCACCAGACCGATCAGGAGTCGATCAGTAGCCCAACAAGGTCACTGTGTGCTCCCTGATCGGTCACCAGACCGATCAGTCATTGCTGGATCGGTCACCAGACCGATCCACGAAGGAACACTGTGCCAGCTTCCCTGATTAGTCACCGGACCGATCCAGGCAAAGCCAAACCCACTCTAAGTCAAGAGAACTGGCTCCCAGCCTCCCCTGACTCGTGCTTAGTCCCCCGGACCAAGACACCGTGCCCAGTTTCACTCACCGGGACTTCAACCTAGCCCTCCAAGCTAGGACCTGGACCTCCAAGCCGGGATTTCATCCAACCTAGCCCTCCAAGCTAGGACCTGGCCCTCCAAGCTAGGGTTTCATCACCTAACCCTCCGAGTTAGGAATTTTCACACCTAGCCCTCCAAGCTAGGACTTTTCCACACCTAACCCTCCAGATTAGGGATTTCCACACCTAGCCCTCCATGCTAGGACTTTCTACACCTAGCCCTCCAAGCTAGGACTTTTTCACACCTAGCCCTCCAAGCTAGGACTTTTCCCAACCTAGCTTCTCAAGCTAGGACCTGACCCTCCAAGCCAGACTTTCATCAACCCTAGTCCCACTAGGTATGCCTAGTCCACGACCAGGACTTAATCCCAATCATCTCATTAACCTAAACTAAAATCGGTGTCAACACCAAAACAACAATCAGGGTCAGACTGCATCAACATTTGCAACCTGCATAATCAGAATCAGTGTACTCAAATAAATCAATATTTTAAATTCTAAGGTACCAAAGATCGACATTGAGAGTTCCCTTGATATATCTTTTTTTTTTTTACCACTACTAGGTGAGATTCTTTGGAAATCTTGCACACATGCCTACCATAAATAGTATATACAGTCTACTAGCGGTTAGGTATAATAAACTATCAATCATACTTCTATATTGCTTTGGATCGACTAATTTTCCCTCATGATCACTATCTATCTTGATATTCGTTTCAATAGGAGTAGACACTACTTCAGCATTTTCCAAACCAAATTTCTTAATAATTTTCTTAACATAATTTATTTGGTAGACATGAGTTCCTTTATTTGTTTGCTTGACTTGCAATCCTAAAAAGAATGTCAACTCCCCAACTACTCATTTCAAACTTATTTTCCATGTGTTTGATGAATTCATGAAGAAGCTTATTATTTGTTGAACCAAAAATGATGTCATCAACAAAAACTTAGGCAACAAAAATGTCTTTATCTTTAGATTTTAGAAATATAGTTGGATCAATTGTTCCCCTTCTAAAGCTCTTAGAGATTAAGAAGGATGTGAATCTTTCATACCAAGCTTGGGAAATTTGTTTTAATCCATATAATGTTTTCTTTAATTTATAAACATGATTTGGGTAATCTATGTTTTCAAAATTGGGTGGTTACTCCACATAAACTTCTTCCTTAATAAACCCATTAAAAATGTCGATTTCACATCCATTTGATGAAGTTTAAAGTCCATGTGAGTGGCATATCCCAATAAGATCCGGATGGACTCTAATCGAGCTACGAGATCATAAGTTTCATCATAATCAAGTCCCTCAACTTGGTTGAAACCCTAACTATTAAGCTAGCCTTGTTTCTAGTGGCTTTCCCTTGATCATCCAATTTGTTCCTAAAAACCCATTTATTGTGACAATTGTACTATCATTGGGTCTTGGGATCAATTCTTGTACTTCACTTTTCTCAAATTGATTCAACTCTTCTTTCATTGCTTCATCAACCGATCTCGGTTCAAGTTGTGATATTAGAGTAATATGACTAGTATGTTCTCTAAAATAGGATCTAGTCCTACTCGTTGTGCAACATCTCCAACTATTTGGTCAATAGGATGATCTTGATAATGCCTTAAAGTCTTAGAGATTTTGGGCTCATCAACTTCATGATGATCATTGCTTCTTTCATCATCCGAAGTACTTCTTTCTCCCCCTTGATCAATACACCTAAGTGTAAGTTTTGAATTGCTTAGGTAATATTTTGATTTTTTTCATCTATATCCTTATTAATGGTGGATTTTGTAGGGTGAGTACTAGTAGACTCATCAAATTCAACATTAGATGACTCCTCAATTATTTGAGTCCTTTTGTTATATACTTTATATCCTCTACTAGTAGATAAGTACCCAACTAGAATGTCTTCATCTGCCTTAGACTCAAATTTTTTTAAAATCATCTTTAGTATTTAATATATAGACCTTGCAACCAAACATTTTAAAATAATGAATTTTAGGAATTTTTTCATTCCATAATTCAAAGGGTATCTTTTCTAAAAATCGGTAAATTAAAACACGATTTTGGATATAAGAAGCGGTATTTACCGCTTCCGCCCAAAGATAGCTAGGTAAAAAAATAAGCATTAAACATAGTTTAACCGCTTCTTACAAGACTCAATTTTTTCTTTCTACAACCCCATTTGTTGAGGTGTTCTTGGACACGAAAATTCATGTTTGTACCCATTTTTTAGACAAAAATTAGAGAAGTTTGAATTTCAAACTCTCCACCATGATCACTTATAATTTGGTTGATTTTGAGATTTTTCTCATTTTCAACCCTTTTGCTAAATCCTATGAATATTTTTAGAGTTGCATCCTTATGTTTTATTAAGTAGACCCAAGGATATCTAGAAAAAACATCAACAATCACTTAACAATATTTATTTCATACTAATGAGGGAGTACTATGACAATAAAAAAGATTTAAATGCAATAATTCTAATGGTAAAGAAGTACTAGTTAGAGTTTTACCTTTGTGTGATGACTTAGATTGCTTACCCTTTGACATGCATCATACATTTTATTCTTGACATATTTGACCTTTGGTAGTCCTTTTACCAACTCCATTTTGGCTACCTTGACTATGTTCTTTATGTTGATATGCCCAAGTCTTTTATATCATAGCTATCATTCTTCTTCTTTTGATATAATACAGTTAGTAGAAATGTTAGAAGCATAAAAACGATTGATATAATAAAGATTTATTTTCCTATACCCATCCAACATAACATTTTTCTAGCTATTATGTTTAACCAAACATTTATTTGCATGAAACTCTACTTTATATCCGACATCACATAATTGGCTAACACTAAGCAAATTAAATTCCATATTCTTAATTAGAAATGCTTTATGGATGGTGATTGTAGATGATACCTCAATTATACCTCTATCTATAATCTTGAGCTTCCCACTATTTTCAAAATATACCGTTCCTTTCTTTATGTAGTTAATTATGGAGAACTTGCTCACATCACCGATCATGTGTCTTGAGCAACCGCTATATACAATCCACATGTTTGAATCCTTCTCTTCTTCTACCTAAACAATATGAAACACATAATCTTTTGGTACCCATGTACTTGATCCAATAATACCATTTAAATACTTCTTAGGGACCTAAACTTGTTTTACATTGCTTTTAATGATTTGCTTCATAGGTATATAATTTCTTCTTATAAGAGAAATATAGACAATCTCTTTTGTCTTAGGTTTATATCCTAATTCGGCCTTATTGTAAATGACTCTTTGATTACTAAGAATCATATCAAGATACATTGACCCATTTGCAAATTTCTCTAAACATGTTTTTAAGTCAATAACTTGACTTTTCAAATCGTTGTTTTCTTCCTTAGACATGCTTGATTCACTATGCATTCATGTATTACTCCTAATAGACTTAAGTTCTCCTTTTAATGTCTTAACCTTAGATTGTGACTTAGTCAATGTATTCTTGAGATAAGCAATAGTTTTATAAAGAAATTTCATTTTGGAACATTCTTTTACCTCATCATTACTAGATGATGATTCATCACTTGAGCCCTTTTTACTTTAACTTTCTCCTCACTTAAAGTTTCTTTGTCATCTTTAAAAATCATAAATGTCATATGTTTCGTGACATGACATAGTTCATCTTCATCCGATGAGTCAATGCTTGGTGTATCCCATGTAGCTTGAGCCACCATTGCCTCCTTTTTCTCCTTCTTCTTCTTTTCCTTTTCTTCTTTCTTTTTCAATTCTGGGCAATTTAACTTGATGTGTTCTTTCTTGTTACATTCATAACAAATGACATTAGTGTTAAAACTTGAACTTTGTCCACTTGTACCTTTCGAAGGTTGAAACATCTTTGTCATATCCCTAGCTCATTGTAAATTTTCTTGTTCTTTCCATCATCTTCTTGACATAATGAGCTACTTTACTAGCCGATATCTTCTCATCACTATCCGAAGACTCTTGATCAGACTCAGATGATGAAGGTTCTTCTCTTTCTTCTTCTTCTTCTTCTTCTTCTTCTTCTTCTTCTTCTTTACAACAAGAGCTATTCTTTTCTCTTTTGATGACATGTTTGCTTGTTCATGTAGTTCAAACTCACAAAATAATTGATCAAGCTTAACTTTTGAAAGATCTCTAGAGACCTTATATGCATCAACCATTGATGTCTATAAGATGGTTCTATGAAAGGATTGAAGAACATACCTTACTAGATCTCGATTGTCAATTTTCTCACTTATTATATGAAGATCATTTACTATATCCTTGAATCTACCATGCATTTGACTCATGGTCTCATTGGTCTTTATGGTAAATGTTTGAAGTTGGCCCCCCAAGAGATCTCTCTTGGCTCTCCTTGATTCGTTTGATCCTTCATTTAACTCAATGAGCTTTTCCCAAAGCTCTTTAGCGGAGTTAAATGATCCAACCTTGCTCAATTGCTCCTTGGAAAATCCACATTATAGGGTAGTTGTGGCATTTGCATTCGCTTAAGCTTTCTGTTGATGCAGTCTGACCCTGATTGTTGTTTTGGTGTTGACATCGATTTTAGTTTAGGTGGATGATTATGATTATGGTTAAGTCCTGATCGGGGATTAGGCATGGTATGTGAAATCCTAGCTTGAAGGGCTAGGTGTTGGTAAATCCTAACCTGGAGGGTTAGGTGTGGAAAATCCTAGCTTGGAGGGCTAGGTGTTGAAAAAGTCCTAATTCGGAAGAGGTGGGTGAAAAGTCCTAGCTTGGAGGGCTAGGTGAAAAGTCCTAACTTGGAGGGTTAGGTGAAAATTCCCATCTTGGAGAGTTAGGTGAAAAAGTCCTGGCTTGGAGGGTCAGGTCCTAGCTTGGAGGGCTAGGTCTGGAAAAGTCCTAATTCGGAAGGGTTGGGTGAAAAGTCCTAGCTTGGAGGGCTAGGTGAAAAATCCTAACTTGGAGGGTTAGGTGAAAATTCCCAACTTGGAGGGTTAGGTGAAAAATCCTTAGCTTGGAGGGCTAAGGTGGATGAAATCCTAGATTGGAGGGCTAAGGTGGATGAAATCCTAGCTTGGAGGATAGATTTGAGTCCCTGGATCGGTCTGGTGATCGATCAGGGAAGCTGGCACGCTGCTCTGTCGTGGATCGGTCCGGTGACCGATCCAGCAATGACTGATCGGTCTGGTGACCGATCAGGGAGCACACAGTGAGGTTGGGAACCTACTGTGCGACTCCTGATCGATCCGGTGACCGATCAGGGAGCAGGCCGTTGCCTTGCTGCTTGGCTCCTGATCGATCGGGTGACCGATCAGGGAGCAGGCATCTTCCTCACTGCCTTGTTTCTGATCGATCTGGTGACCGATCAGGGAGCCCACAGTGAGTTGAGTTCCCTTGCTGATCAGCTCCTGAACGGTCTGGTGACCGATCAGGGAGAAACCGTGACCGATTAGACTGAACGATCAACTGTCGCGAGGTTTCTCACCCTGACCGATCAGGATGGAGCTTGATCGGTCTGGGACTATCCTGATCGGTCTGGTGACCGATCGGTCAGTGAATTCCAGGCAGGATTATGGCAAGCAGCTTTCTGGATCGGTTTGGTGACCGATCAGGTGACCGGTCAGCGCGACTGATCACATGAGTCTGCGATACTAAGTTCCTCACTGGGGACCAATCAGGTTGGAGCCTGATCGGTCTGAGATAGTTCTGATCGGTCCGGTGACCGATCACTTTAATTCAAATTGCACTGTCAGACGCTCTGATCGTGTCTGACCATACCCGATTCTCTGCATTTGATCTCTGATATTTGATTTATTGGATGATATGTTGTTCTAATAGTCTGATCAAGCTGCAGGTGATAGGGGAGAATTCGAACACTCAAGGAGAAGTTAATGGAGGCTTTCCTTAGAGCAGGTTTGTCTGTTTTCTTCCACAGGTTGCAACGGGCACTGGCGCCGGCTGGAGCTGCTGTTTGGGGCTGGTCTGAGGGAAGCTCAGGGAGTCCAGAAGAGCTCAGTGGTGGCTGGTGGTTGCAGGTGAGTAGCTGGAGGCTGCAGTGAGTTGGCGTCACCTGGGTTCAGTGGAGAAACAAAAGTAGCGGGGAAGAGCAGAGGAAAGAGATCACAAGTTTGTGAAGTGACCTCTAGCTTGAGCACCTCGTGCTTGGTTTGCAAAATTCCTCACGGTGATTATCTCTCTTGGCTATTGTCCCAGTAATCATGATTCGTATTTATTTATCAAGTGTACACGTGCAGGTAGTATACTTTTATCTTTATATGTGAATTGCATGATAATTACTAGTAATGACTTGGATGGAATTGAGTCTTTGAAGTTTAAATTAGCT
Organism: Boesenbergia rotunda; assembly: GCA_024364735.1. NCBI lineage: Eukaryota > Viridiplantae > Streptophyta > Magnoliopsida > Zingiberales > Zingiberaceae > Boesenbergia > Boesenbergia rotunda. The sequence continues at coordinate 8,623 of JAGFNQ010005652.1, forward strand.
CGTTGCTTTGCTATGAAAGACTTGAGTTTACTACGCAATTTTCTGGAGATCGAGATTGCCTCTTCTCCAAAAGGTTACCTCTTGTCTCAATCAAAATATATAGATGATCTATTTGAGCGTGCGTGTCTCACTAACAACAAGGTAGTTGATACTCCCCTTGAGACTAATGTTCGGTACTCTCTATCAGATGGTTCTCCTTTGCCAGATCCTAGCTGCTATCGTACAGTTGTGGGAATCTTGGTTTATGTTACTGCGACTCGTCCTGATATTGCGTATGATGTGCATGTGGTTAGTTAGTTTGTCGTTGCACCTACCACAGTTCATTGGGTTGTTGTTCTTCGTATTCTCCGTATCTTCGAGAAACTCAGTTTCAGAGTTTCTTATTCCCTTCTGCTTCCTCGTTAGAGTTGTGTGCATATTCTCATGCTGATTGGACAGGTGACTCTATGTATTGTAAGTCCACCACCGGTTTCTGTATTTTTCTTAGATATTCACTTATCTTTTGGAAGAGTAAAAAGAAAGAAGTTATTTCTAGATCTTCCATAGAAGCTGAGTATCGTGTCATAGCTACCACCACTTATGAGATTATTTAGCTACGTTGGTTGCTTGCAGATATGAGAATTTTTCTTCGGCAACCTACTGCTCTTCATTGTGATTGCCATTTCACTCATCATGATCTACTGCATGACACTATCATACTATCTTTTATTTTTTCCTCACTACAGATAGCTGATATGTTTATCAAGGCTCATTCCGCTTCACACTTTCATTTTTTATTTGATGAACTCTCAATGTTTCTAACTATAGCATCGTGAGTTTGAGGGGATACTAGATTGTATATATCTTAATTATTTATTTATAGCATTTAGGGTATTTTAGTCTTTTTCTTTTTCAATTTAGGGTTTCTTAATTTATCTATATAAGATTTTATATTTTTTCTAAAATATTTTTTGAATTTATCCAGACGATTTTTTTTTTCAAATTTTACAATTTTATCTCTTCAGCATCTATGGGCTTCTCTTCTTTTCTTCTCCGATCAAAAGTGTCATTCTTATCTAAGTACGTATGTTTTTTTGTATCTTGATAGTTTCAACGTATTTGTGTTTGTTGTCTATTGTTGATGCAGAAGAATTTTGAACCCATCTAGACCCTTGGAAATCATAAAATGAAAAGCAATTTGGACTCTCCTAACGCTCACTGAGATCAATTTTTTAGTTTAGCCTATAAAACGTCAAATATTCTTTATAATTATAAAATATTTTTAAAATTTAAAAGAAAATTTTATAAAATAACAATTAGATTTATTATATTATATGAAACTGAATATTAGACTGTGACTTGAACATGAGTAAAAGATGAGAATTATAAAGATGAAAATATTAAAATGAATGTGAGGATATATAAGGATGAATATAATAAGAATAAAAATATTAAAGAGAAAATTGAAATTATACTTAGTAAAAAAAATTGTAGGAGATGCATTTAAAATGGTATGGATATGTATTTAATTAGGCAACTAATAAATTCTCTAATTAGGGAATATAAAATTATGACAAATATGCTCATCAAAAATAAAGAGAAAGGCAAAAAAATGATTACTAATAATAAAATAAGATATAATTTATTTAAAGGGACACATACTCTTCAGGTCTTAAATTTGATACTAAATTGATACCAAACTTTTGAAAAAAAAATTATGGTCCCAAAGTTGGGCGTTTATCTTTTTTTTTTTTTATTTCAAATTTTAAAAGTAACAATTATAATATCATGTCATAGTAGGTGTCTCAAGTCTTTTTTTTAAAAAAAATATGATTGAATACTATAATCCATTTTTATTTTTTTTTAACTTGAACACTATAACCCAATTGGGAAAATGAACCATAGGGATTTTTTATTTTTTATTTTTTTAACTTGAATATTATAACCCAATTGAGAATGTGAACCTTAAACTAAAATAAATATAAAGTGTTAACTTTAGAATTAAAAAAGTTTTTTTTTAAAGTTTGGTATCCAAAATGTTAAAAACAAGTCAAGTTTGGTATCCAAAATATTTTTTCCCTCTTTATTTAAATATAAATAATAATATAATAGAGAATAAAACTCGATAAAATAGAATAATCCACATAACTAATCACACTTAGTAGGTAGGATAAATTTTGGTTGTTATTATATTGTTGTATGGGCTTAACTGAATTTCACAAATAAAAATTCTATTATCATCTTAAGAACCTCTTAGAACGACCCATCAAGCGGGATAGCGATGTGGATTTGCATTTTTAACTTACTTGGAAGTTTGTGAATTTAAAGATGTATGGCTTCTTAAAAGATTTATCATGAGAAAATAAATTTATTTACCATCGTCACTCATATTTGAAGATGATGCGTTTAGTAAAGTGATTACTACTACGACATGATTAAATTTACTAGTATATTTTTCGCCCTTGAATGCCAAAGTACTGCTTCCTTTGCTATAATGTTATTTTTAGCTATGGAAAGAGTTTGCTTTCTTCTACCTACAAGTAAATAACAGAAATATTTAATATGAGGAAGAACGGCCTAAAAGTATTAAAGAGAGTTTATTCGTGTTTTTTCAACGTTAATCATAACATTCGGATTAGTAATTTTTATGATTTATTTTTTTCATATTAATTTAAAAATAAATTAATAAGAAATTTAGAAATGAACGAATCAATTTTTATTATTTTTAAAAAAGAATCCATCCGAAGAAGAATCCATCCGAATGAATCTCTATAAAAGTAAAAGAAAGATAGAGATAACTCATGTAAAAAAGGTGCTTTTTAAAATTATATTTCAATTTTAATATTATTTATTATTTAATTTAAAAATACTTTTTGGTAGAGAGATAACTCACGTGAAAATGTGCTTTAAAGGGATTGATCTGGACATTTGATGCTTATAAACAAAATTATTATCGAGAGTAATAGGTGATTTATTTATCTTAACATCTTCATCATTCATTTCAAGATCAACACAGAGGAAATAAATTCAGTAACGAATCTAGGATTATAAGTTCGAGGGGGCCAACATAAATAATTATTATAATAATAATCAAGAAAATAATTATTATAATAATATCTTCTCTAATCTTTCAAAGATAATGTATATTGAGTTAAAATTTAAAAAAAAAATTTAAATTTAATCATCCAAGAGATTTGAACCCTAGATGTATGCTAAAACAAAAATTTGACATACCATTAAACCCTCTACAAATATAGATTTGTGAAGGAGTCAAATTATATATATACTAAGAAAATAAAAATTGCTATACTAAAAAAATAAAAATTTCTATATAAAAATAATATTATTAAAAATTGGGGGGGGGGGGGGCGTGGCCCTCCCGGGTCCCCATGTAAATCCGTCCCTAAGTAAATTATGGAGACTAATAGTCCAGATATTATAGCTAGTGCGTAGGAAGAGACTTAACCATCAATCTATTTCGTGGGGACACAAAATTATTATATAGTGGTAACAGGTGATTTATTTGTCCTAACGTCTCCATCAATTCATTTAGGGTCAATATAGAGGAAGTAAATCACAGGTACTAATAATTCGGATATTGTAGCTAGTGCGTAGGAAGAGTGGACATATTGGTTTTGTTAATTAGGTTTTGATCCCGAGATCTCAAGGTGGCAATACCCACATCTTAACCATCAATCTATTCAGTGGGGACACACAATTATTATATGGTAGCAAAAGGTGATTCACTCGCTCCCAGTGTCCCCACCAATCCATCCCAAAGCCAATACGGAGAAAATAAACCATAGGAGCTACTAGTCCGGATGTTTTGGCTAGTGCGTGGGGAAGGCGGACACACTGATTTTATCATATTTTAACCCTCAGATCTCAAGATGACAATATCTAAGTACTAATTATCAGTTCATCCCGTAGAGACGCAAAATTATTATATGGGAAAAGAGATGTGGTGGGCACTTGATTTAAAAATAGAGATAACTCATGTAAAAAAGGTGCTTTTTAAAATTATATTTCAATTTTAATATTATTTATTATTTAATTTAAAAATACTTTTTGGTAGAGAGATAACTCACGTGAAAATGTGCTTTAAAGGGATTGATCTGGACATTTGATGCTTATAAACAAAATTATTATCGAGAATAATAGGTGATTTATTTATCTTAACATCTTCATCATTCATTTCAAGATCAACACAGAGGAAATAAATTCAGTAACGAATCTAGGATTATAAGTTCGAGGGGGCCAACATAAATAATTATTATAATAATAATCAAGAAAATAATTATTATAATAATATCTTCTCTAATCTTTCAAAGATAATGTATATTGAGTTAAAATTAAAAAAAAATTTAAATTTAATCATCCAAGGGATTTGAACCCTAGATGTATGCTAAAACAAAAATTTGACATACCATTAAACCCTCTACAAATATAGATTTGTGAAGGAGTCAAATTATATATATACTAAGAAAATAAAAATTGCTATACTAAAAAAATAAAAATTTCTATATAAAAATAATATTATTAAAAATGGGGGGGGCGTGGCCCTCCCGGGTCCCCATGTAAATCCGCCCCTAAGTAAATTATGGAGACTAATAGTCCAGATATTATAGCTAGTGCGTAGGAAGAGAGGGCATATTAGTTTTGTTAATTATGTTTTGATCCTGAGATCTTAAGGTGGCAATACTCACGTCTTAACCATCAATCTATTTCGTGGGGACACAAAATTATTATATAGTGGTAACAGGTGATTTATTTGTCCTAACGTCTCCATCAATTCATTTAGGGTCAATATAGAGGAAGTAAATCACAGGGATTAATAATTCGGATATTGTAGCTAGTGCGTAGGAAGAGTGGACATATTGGTTTTGTTAATTAGGTTTTGATCCCGAGATCTCAAGGTGGCAATACCCACATCTTAACCATCAATCTATTCCGTGGGGACACACAATTATTATATGGTAGCAAAAGGTGATTCACTCGCTCCCAGTGTCCCCACCAATCCATCCCAAAGCCAATACGGAGAAAATAAACCATAGGAGCTACTAGTCCGGATGTTTTGGCTAGTGCGTGGGGAAGGCGGACACACTGATTTTATCATATTTTAACCCTCAGATCTCAAGATGACAATATCTAAGTACTAATTATCAGTTCATCCCGTAGAGACGCAAAATTATTATATGGGAAAAGAGATGTGGTGGGCACTTGATTTAAAAATAGAGATAACTCATGTAAAAAAGGTGCTTTTTAAAATTATATTTCAATTTTAATATTATTTATTATTTAATTTAAAAATACTTTTTGGTAGAGAGATAACTCACGTGAAAATGTGCTTTAAAGAGATTGATCTGGACATTTGATGCTTATAAACAAAATTATTATCGAGAGTAATAGGTGATTTATTTATCTTAACATCTTCATCATTCATTTCAAGATCAACATAGAGAAAATAAATTCAGTAACGAATCTAGGATTATAAGTTCGAGGGGGCCAACATAAATAATTATTATAATAATAATCAAGAAAATAATTATTATAATAATATCTTCTCTAATCTTTCAAAGATAATGTATATTGAGTTAAAATTTAAAAAAAAAATTTAAATTTAATCATCCAAGGGATTTGAACCCTAGATGTATGCTAAAACAAAAATTTGACATACCATTAAACCCTCTACAAATATAGATTTGTGAAGGAGTCAAATTATATATATACTAAGAAAATAAAAATTGCTATACTAAAAAAATAAAAATTTCTATATAAAAATAATATTATTAAAAATTTGGGGGGGGGGGGGGGGGCGTGGCCCTCCCGGGTCCCCATGTAAATCCGCCCCTAAGTAAATTATGGAGACTAATAGTCCAGATATTATAGCTAGTGCGTAGGAAGAGAGGGCATATTAGTTTTGATCCTGAGATCTTAAGGTGGCAATACTCACGTCTTAACCATCAATCTATTTCGTGAGGACACAAAATTATTATATAGTGGTAACAGGTGATTTATTTGTCCTAACGTCTCCATCAATTCATTTAGGGTCAATATAGAGGAAGTAAATCACAGGGACTAATAATTCGGATATTGTAGCTAGTGCGTAGGAAGAGTGGACATATTGGTTTTGTTAATTAGGTTTTGATCCCGAGATCTCAAGGTGGCAATACCCACATCTTAACCATCAATCTATTCCGTGGGGACACACAATTATTATATGGTAGCAAAAGGTGATTCACTCGCTCCCAGTGTCCCCACCAATCCATCCCAAAGCCAATACGGAGAAAATAAACCATAGGAGCTACTAGTCCGGATGTTTTGGCTAGTGCGTGGGGAAGGCGGACACACTGATTTTATCATATTTTAACCCTCAGATCTCAAGATGACAATATCTAAGTACTAATTATCAGTTCATCCCGTAGAGACGCAAAATTATTATATGGGAAAAGAGATGTGGTGGGCACTTGATTCCCCCCCCCCCCCCCCCCCCCCCCCCCCCCCCCAATTTATACATAAGGACTAAAATTAATTAGTTTACGGTTTAACTTGTGGATCGAGATCAATGTCGTTAATATTTAACTTGATCTCTAAGACTATGTTTGATAAGGATAATCAGCCTTGTAATATAATCAAGATTATATTACAAGATTGATTATTTTGTTTGGTATAATTTAAAATTATAATATAATATAATATGTATTACAAAAGTCAGTTAAAGTGTTGTAATCTGAATTATAAGACCAACAACATATAATCTAGATTATATTATAGACTCAATTACATTACAAATTAGATTACATTATTTCTAACTAAACACAGCCTAAATATTTAGGTTAACATACACTTTAACCAAACCATGGAACAAACAAGTGCCCACATCATCTCTTATATATCCTCGTATGGGCAAGAGATCGATGTTGATGAAATCGTCTTCACCTCTTGTGTTGAGTGAGGACAAGCCGTGGAGTTTCCTAATAATTTAACTTGAGTCTTCTTAATTAAGCAATGTGTTTGGTATTGATCCAACATCATTCATGAATTAGGTTCTTTTGATCTACGAATCTATCAGAACCTATAGGACAACATTGATGCTAAATATTTGGTTATGTCATGGATACTCGTCAAATGAAAACCATAGGCAACTCGAGAGTAAGCTTTTGAAGGGCTTTTTTTTGTTTGACCATCTTGTTATCTATAGTGGAGAACTTGCTGAGTTAAAATTGAAATTCAACTTTAAATTATATGTTGAGTAATCTGAGTTGATAATTTTATGTTGTTAATCTCCTGACTCAACGAAACTGCTCTGACGGCTTATGAGTTTGTCTGAGTGGATGTCGCTGTGATGCAGCCTGATGCTTCCCGAACCCGAGTGGGAAGTCTGGCGCAGCCGAGTAGACACGTAACTGAGCAAAGCCAAGTACTTCTGAGAAATCTCAAACGTTACAGTGTTCACATTGTTCAAGTCGTCGAATGCTTCCCGAGTGAGTTGTGCGAGTCATTGCGTAGCCCGACTGACGACTACCGAGTCCAAGTGTCGATTTGCTAGGTCGAACGAGTGTTGAGTCACTTGAGTTCCAAATGTCGCCTGAGTGCCAAGTGCTCGGGCATAGAGTTCTGGTACTTGGAAAAGTAATCTTGAGTGAGTTTCTAAGTGCTCAGGAATATAGAAGCCAAGACATGCGTTCCACGTAGTTTTCTTAAAGCATATTCACCCCACCTCCGACGATACTTCGAGATTGTCGTGGATCATCTATTTTCCATGATACAACGACCAACCACGATCACCATTGAAGGTCGCGGTGAATTGAATTCATACTCGATTGCTAAACACATGATAGATGGAGTTTTCTTTTACTATTGTTTTCAGTTTTGATATTGGTTGTTCCACTTGGACAAATTATACTCCGATCGATCAAGCATTCAACGTACATAAGTCATGCTCATCTATAAGTCAACTAAATTAGAATTCAGTGTAAATTTGGGTTTTGAATTTGCACCCCTACAAACTCATGCGTGAGAAAAAATCTCTCTCCATATATTTATTTACAACTACAATTTTTATGATACATTATAAATCAATCATAATATTTTAAAACTTCTAATCTAAACTAAAGTCCTCTATATTTTTAGTCTAGTAAGTCGCACATTTTTCAATTTTAATCTTGTTATCTACAAATTCACATTCATAGTATATTAATTTTGAATTGTTTTTCAATTTCAAGCCTTTTTTGTCTGGAATTCGAATTGAACATCAGTAATTACCTAGCTGACAGCAACGACGTTGACATGAAAAATGAATTTGAACATTTTTATTTTTGGTGGGCATACCCCCTACGTGGCAAATTTTTTAGATCCGCGTAAACACAAAATTAAAGTCACGTAATCTTAAAAATAAAATCAATAAAATAAAATTTTTTAATGCCCAAGTGGATTTAAAAATTTTGCCGAGTAGACGGTTTATTCATAAAAATAAAAATACTCAAATTTATTTTTCATAGTATCGTAATCGCCAGCTAGGCAATTATCAATGGCCAGTTAATTATGAATGTGAACTCATAGACAGAATCTCGAACCCTTCTCTCTTCTTTTCATTCACATTTCCGAATCTCGAACATTCTTTTATTACATAAAGACTTTCAAGAAAAAGAATTGTTCAAGCAAACGGTTTCTTTTAGGCATCATTGTTGGCAATGGTGTAGCGTATCTGTTTGCGTAGTAAACTTGCGAACTCGTCGACTTTGACCTAGTGGGATTGACAACTTGGCAAACATAGATGACGGCTCATCAATTAGTCAACGCACCCTTTAAACATGCATCCAAGTGTCTAATAATTTATATTTTCCCGATTCGCCTTATAAGTTAGAGATGTCTAAGCAAACAGAAAACAACAAACTTTCACCGATCATTTTCTTTTGCATCCTTTTGGCATAATGCCACAAGTGATAAACAATGATAAAAGAGTACCTGATACCTAACCCATGCACATGCATTAATCAGTATTCTAATGATGATCACGAGTTGGATAGTTCATAACCAGCTAATTCTTTGTATGTAAGCATGAACAATTAGGTCTTAAACTCTTAATGCCAAGCAAGAAACCACCCTCCTCCTTCTTCTTCTCTCCATGTCACATCAACGTGCCTCTTGGGCCCTTGGCAACGAAACTACCATGCCAATCCATTAACTCAATATTTAATGGATCACCTTCCATTAATTGTATATGCATGTCAAATTAGCCTCGCACATGTTGTTCTTGCACTTGTTGGTCGAGCACTAAAGTAATTGAATATCATCTTTTAGGTCTTTAATTAAATTCCAAATAAAAAAATGATTATGTTTACTAAGACAATTAGGTACTAATTTTTTTTTCGGGGGAGGGGGTTCTAGTCTTAGTTGGGTACTACTCAACAACCACTTATGTAAGTTGGTGCTAGGTAGTTGTGAACCACGTGGATGGATTCTAAGGTTTCATCGTATGCAGGGATAGAGCCAGTGAACCACGAGGAGGGTGACCAATTGATGTTGTGGACAAGGAGTTGATCGAAGACTGATTGTTGACTCGTCGATCGGCTGCATAGAAGAATCGGTTGGATGGTCGGAGGGATTTGTCAGAGGCTCAAGAAGGACGACGACACCTGTGCCTGTAAAGAAGGGATCGTTAGAGGCCGATCAGGGGGTCCCCGACGTAGGCACTCCGACGATCAAGTCAGGGCTCCGACAAAAAAGGAAATGAGAGTAGAAAACTGTAGAAGAACTATAGAGCATCCCCGTGCGTAAAGAAATAGAGACTTTTATATAGGTAGGGGTGGCGGACAGAAAGCTGACAAAGTACCCTGTAGACTTAATGCGCGGATCCAACGGCAGACTTTGCCAGCTGAAAAGGTGACGGATATGTCACCCTACTGACTGACCGTCAGGCCTAACAGTATGACCACCCAAATTTCTTAATTGTCTAACATGTTGGAGGATATGCATCGGCTTACTGTCCCCCCCGTAAGGTTTAGCTAATCTAAAATATTCGTTCGTACACTTGATGCCTTTAAACTGTGTCCTCCGTACGAGAGTCTCAGTGGAAGCTTGACTCTTCTAGGAGGTTCTTCCTAGCGAGGCCTACTGTTGGTCAGGCCATGAGCGAGGTCATCTGAGTAGACCAAGATGTAGCCGACTAGCCGATCGGGTGACCTGTTTGGCGAAAATTCAACTGAGACCTTGCTCAACTATTGAACCACTTACCTACTCGATCGGCTTCCCGCCGGCCGGCCAAGTCTTCTTTTGATTGCGGGCCCGACCCCTCATTCGGGTTTTCAATGCCTAGTCGTCCCCACAGAAAGGACCGGTCAATGAGAGTCGAACATCCGCCCGGATCACATGCCCTCTCTTCGAGTCTAGTCGAAGGAGACGACTAGCCCGATTGACTGGACTATCCGGCCAAGAGTCTACTATTGGGGCCAACGACCTCTTACTCCTTCTCACCTTATGACCTAGGCTGGGAGCTTTGTCGCTACCGCGGCAACACTAATGTTTCCATGACGACGTTAGTCGCTACGATCCCATCCCTCATTAATTATCCCGACACGCGTCACTCTATTACGGGGTGTACCAGGTAATGAGGCGTCTCCATGCAAGAGCCCACGTATGGTGTCAGGGCCAGATTCCCAAGGTTCTTTTCCTTGGGCGAAAACAGACTCCATATATTCAATCTAACCTTTTCTCCTAGCGACATCGGACTGTCCTCCTGCCAAGGGTTCTTCTATAAATAGCCCCCGGGGTGCAGTTAGGTCACTTTTACCTTCTCTGCTTCCTCATCTCTTGCGCTCTATGATGACTAGCAACATCTCACTTCCAGCCACCAACAAACTCCGACGGTTGTCTACGTCTTGTCTCACCCCGGGTCAGTCCTCCGATCGGTCCTCCTGGTCAGCTCCTCCCCTTCCCGTGTCTCCCTAGTTTTAAGAATTCGTTCGACCGACCCTTTTTCTTGCCATCCCCAAGCGGCCCCTTAGCCATGATTCCATAGTCGTTCCTGTCACCGTCCCTAGGCTGTGGTACACTACTTCTGTGTCCACCATGGGTAGCCAAGACTTTGACTCCCTTCGTGAGGAGTACCACGTGCCTAGCGACTATCACCCTAAGAGCCACGACTGACCCCACCTTCCTCCGCTTGGCTTCTTCATGGGTTTTTGGGACCAATTTATGGTCAGACTTAGGTTTCCCCTTCACCCCTTCATCACTGAAATCTATAGGTATTCCAGACGCCCCTCTCTCAATTGGCTCCCAACGCTATCCGCATGTTATGCGGGACTGTTATTCTTTTCACCCTTTATCGGGTGCCTCTTTGACCTAAATTTTTCCATTTCTTTTATTTTCCAAAATAATAGGAGTTCGAAAACTTCTTCTTCTAAGTCGGTGCAAAATCCTTGTATCTGGATAAGATCCCAAGCTCCAATAAGGGTTGGAAGACTCATTACATTTTTATTAACACCACCCCCACCCACAGTTGGCCGACCGATTGGATCAAAGATTTACCCGCCCAGCCATCGGTCTGGAAAAATTATCGTTCGGATCCGAAGTGTGAGTTGGCCTTTTCCCAGATCGGGGGCCTTAGGTTTCACGACATCCGCCTGCTCAGCAAGGCCATGCTATATATCTTCTGTTTGAGTCAAACCCCGGCCACCCTGCATGCCTCCTTCGGTAAGTCTTTGCTTCTCATCAGGACACTTTTTGGGTTAACTAAAATTTTTCTTGTTTTGCAGCCCAAATGATGTGGAACATGGCTCTGGATGAAATGCTCGACCTAGAGGATGCTGAGATGAACGCCCGGGCGATAGAGGAGCTGGCTCGAATGAATGTTCCCCCCTTGATGAAGTGACAATATTTGGCAAGGTTCCCCTGACTGTTGAGGATTTCCTGATCGACGAGATTTCTCCAGCCGGTGAGACTCCTTGCCCGTCGGCGCCTGCGACGACAGCTAAAGTCTCAGTTAAAGCTTCAGTCGGCGAGATCCTGGACGACCCCATCAACACGACAACCTTCGAAGCGGTCGCTCTGTCCATCCGGCTTCGACACAAGAAGAAACACCATTTAACCACCGAGCATGTTCCTTTGGCGACCACGCTGGTGTCCGAGGCATGTGACCTAACCACGCGGGTTCACATCGATCGGGGCACGGCAAGCAACTCTAACTCACCGAGCCCGGATAGCTAGGATGCGCCAGTCAGGAGGGGACCCCTCACCGTGAACCCTCCACCCCCCTTGGTTCATGGGCAATTGGTGCCTCCACCAGTCCAGGTTCCTCCTCTACATTTGGAGCTTCCGACCAACCGTTGATCCGTGTTGAAGTTCCCTCGGCTGACCCCAACACCCCCAACACTTCAGTACAACACTTGAACTTGTACAACGGCGTGGTGGATTGCTGGGATCAAGGGGTAATTACTACTCACCACGGAGCCCCGATCGCCTTAGTTGGCAGCTTCTTCATGGACGCTACGCAAGTAACCTTCCGGGCTTAGCTTCCCACCCCCTCGATCTCCTGTTATTTAATCTTTTTCCTCTCTCCTTTTTTTTTAAGTTCTGAGTGGCCTGCAAGGGCATGCCCCATTAATCGTTAGCGTGCAATGCCCGAGGGCAACGAGAGGTCGAGCGATGGGTCCAGGAGATGGAGATCACCATAAGTCATTCAACCTTGCCCTCAGGGGACGAAGGAATGAGCCTTCTTCACTCAGTGATGGTCAGGCTGAAGACGCAATTGGCTGAGGCCAATGAGCGACTCAAAGAAGAGAAATGCCGAGTGGCCGCAACCGAGTAGGCAATCGCCCAATCTCTGAATTGAATTGATAACTTGGACAGCCAGAAGATAACAACACTGAGCCGTTAGGCTCATGCCTGGGTTAACCTGGATAAGAAGACAGCGGAGGCTAAGGCCTTAGCTATACAACTGAAGGAGTTGGGTGTTTCCCACCACCAGGTTCAATTGGCGCTGTCCAACAAGGACACGAAGCTGGCCGCCAAGGATTCGGAGCTAACTGCTAAAGACTCAGAGCAGATCGCTAAGGACGTGGAGCTGATCGCCAAGGAGGAAAATCAGCGTGCTCTTGAAGACCGACTGACCGTTTGAAACTCCGAACTCTCTGCCTGGGACAAGGAGATCGACCGATTGCATGCTGAATTGGCAGCCCTGAAGGTGAATTAGGTTGAGGAGTCTGCCCGATTGGAAGCGCACTGAGTGGAGTACATCAACTCTTCCACTTTTGGCCAACAACTCGTGCGTTGGATGGCCAACATGTTCAAGTATGAGGTCGAGAGTATTGTCCAGCAACTGAAGGAGGCCAGACACCTTCCCTAAGATTTGCCACTGAATGTCGTTAAGTTATCTTGCGTCAAGGAGATTCTTCCCCCATACCTCTCAGCCCATTCACATAGGCTTAGTTTAGCCGCTTTCCAATTTTTCCTGTAGCTTAGTCTTTTGTTTACCCAACCCCTCAGGCTTTGTTAATGAAATATTCCTTCCAAGGGATTTCTGTGATGAAATGCTCCCCCAATGATTTTCCCATGCTACTAGTTCATGTACTCGCATTTCCAACCAGCTGGGATCATTAGGCTCGTCTCAATTATCTTGGGTATAGATCCCTCGCACGGGGGATTCGCCAAGGTGCAACAACCGTGTCTGGTCGGGACCCATTGATGACTCGTTCAGAGTCGAGAGTCTGGACACCGCTCGGAGTATGGGCAGCCATGCCTGGTCGGGCCCCGACGTCGATGGGTACGTGGGAGAATGCCCACTTATAACACGCTCAATAGAAAGAGTCTGGACACCACTCGAGAGAACCCTTGGAGCATGGGCAACCACGTCCGGTCAGGCCTCGAGGTCGGTGGGTGCATGGGAGTATACCAACGTATAACTCACTTGATGGCAAGAGTCTGGACACCACTCGGGCGAAGCATTGGGAGCATGGGCAGCCACACCCGGTCGGGCCTCGAGGTCGGTAGGTGTGTGGAAGCGTGCTTAGTTATAACTCGCTTGATGGCGAGAGTCTGGACACCACTCGGGAGGACCATTGGGATCGGTGGGTGCATGGGAGTAACAACCAATTTCAATTTCCAGCACGCTACTCCTGATCGGGCAACCATACAAGGATTACATAGGCTCACCCTCAATCGCTATACCGTTGCAGGTGGATAGCACTCCAGGGTTGCTCGAGCTTCTTTCCCTGCGCATCTTGTAGGTAATAGGCCCCGTACGCCAGCCTTTGTACCACATTTAAAGGTCCACCCACTGAGGCTCCAGCTTGCTTACGTCAACGACCGATTTGATTCACTTCCAGACCAAGTCGCCGACCAAGAAGGCCCGGGGCCTAACCTTTTCATTATACCGTTATTGCATCCTTTGACGATAGGCGATCATCCGCACCGCCGCTTGATCTCTAATTTCCTCGACCAGATCCTACACTAGTCGTCGCCTTCCGTCATTGTCTTCATCATACAGTCTCCGCTGGTCAGATGCACATCCAACCTCCACCGGCACCACTGCTTTAGTTCCGTAGACCACCTGAAAATGTGTGCAGCCCGAGCCTTCTCTTGGCAAGGTCTGTTGGGCACATAGGACGCTGAGTAGCTCATCCACCCAAGTCCCCCCTACGTGGTCCAGCTTTACGTTCAACCCCACAGAGGATCTCCCTGTTGGCCACCTCCTCCTAGCCGTTGCTCTGGGGTAGGCGACTGAGGTGAATGCCTGTTTGATTCCGTAGGCAGAGCTCCAGTCTTGGATTTTCTTACCCTGGAACTATCGACGATTATCCGAGACCAGCTTATGTGGTATACCACAGAGACATAAGATATTTTGCCAAAAAAACTTTATAATTGCCCCTTTCTTGATCCTCGCTAATGCCTCTACTTCCATCCACTTGGAGAAGTAGTCGACCGACACCAACAAGAACTTTTTCTGAGCTAGTGCGATAGGGAAAGGTCCTACAATATCCATTCTTCATTGGTCAAAGGGACAAGACACTGTAGAGACCTTCATTATCTCAACTGGCTGGTGGGACATGCTTTAATACTTTTGGCAGGACAGGCAAGTGGCGACCAGTCGGTCAGCGTCTTTCTGTAGTGTTGGCCAAAAGTAATCCGCGAGCAGAACTCTCCGGGGCACCGACCAGCCACCTGCATGACTAACATAGGATCCCAAATTTATCTCCCTCAGCACGTACTCGCGTCTTCTACCCCCAAACACTTGTGTAATGGTCTAGAAAAAGCCTGCTTGTACAGCGTATTGCCGATTAGAGTGAACCGGGTGGCCCTCTTTCATAGCAGCCGGGCTTGCTCCGGGTCGGTCTGGAGGCTTCCTTGTTGCAGATAAGAAATAATGGGAGTTCACCAATCACTTTCCAACTCCAAGTTAGCTTGCTGCTCAATCTAGGAGATGAGCATGGTCTGGGCTATGTGTTGAATCAATGTCCAAGAGTTAATGGCCCCGACCAGCTTAGCTAACTCATCTGCCTTTAAGTTGCTCCTCCCTTGGGATCTGGCAACTCCACTTCCTGGAACCTTGACTTCAACTGCTCATAGGCATCCAGGTAGG
>JAGFNQ010005653.1:0-27514 GCA_024364735.1 Boesenbergia rotunda
TTCTATGCAAAATTCTCAAAGTGTGAGTTTTGGCTAGATCAGGTGACCTTCCTAGGTCACATTGTATCCAAAGAAGGCATTCAAGTTGATCCAGCAAAGATAGAAGCAGTCAGCAACTGGTGTAGACCCAAGAATGCCAGTGAGATCAGAAGTTTCTTAGGC
Source organism: Boesenbergia rotunda (assembly GCA_024364735.1). Lineage (NCBI taxonomy): Eukaryota > Viridiplantae > Streptophyta > Magnoliopsida > Zingiberales > Zingiberaceae > Boesenbergia > Boesenbergia rotunda. The sequence continues at coordinate 163 of JAGFNQ010005653.1, forward strand.
CTGGCAGGATATTATAGAAAATTTGTGGAGGACTTTTCCAGAATAGCCTCTCCACTCACAGCCTTGACCAGAAAGAACAAGAAGTTTGAATGGTCAGATAGATGCGAGCACAGTTTTCTAGAGCTGAAGAAGAGACTGACCAGTGCTCCCATCCTGACTGTTCCAGAGAGTGACAAGGCCTTTGACATCTACAGTGATGCATCCAAGATGGGCCTTGGAGCTGTCCTCATGCGAGATGGTAAAGTAATAGCATACGCCTCTAGACAACTCAAGGACTATGAGAAGAATTACCCTACCCACGACCTTGAGCTAGCAGCTGTGGTTTTCGCACTGAAGCTCTGGAGACACTACCTGTATGGAGTGCAGTGCAGAATCTTCACAGACCATCAGAGTTTGAAGTACTTCTTCACTCAGAAGGACCTGAATATGAGGCAGCGCAGGTGGCTAGAGTTGGTCAAAGATTATGACTGTGAAATCCTCTACCACCCAGGTAAAGCTAATAAAGTGGCAGATGCACTGAGCAGAAAATCCTGTGCAGCACTGATGGCCCTATCATCACCATCTCCACCACTTCAGAAAGAAATAAAAGATTTTGGAGTCGAGGTTATGGTTGGGCAATTTTCTGCATTGACCCTAGAGTCAACCCTGCTTAAAGATATACAAGAAAAGCAAGATCAAGACCCAGAGATTCAGAAGATCAAGCAGGGGATCCAAGAGGCAGAAAATTCAGAGTTTCGAGTATCAGATAGTGGCATCCTCTACCTTGGAGACCGCCTTTGCGTCCCCAATGATGAGGAACTAAGAAAGAATATTTTAGAAGAAGCCCACAGTACCCCGTACTCTATGCATCCTGGTTCTACCAAGATGTACCAAGATTTAAAGCAAAGGTTCTGGTGGTCTGGACTCAAGCGAGACGTGGCCAGATATATCAGTACCTGCTTGACCTGCCAGAGAGTCAAAGCCGAGCACCAGAGACCAGGAGGAGTTCTACAGCCACTTTCCATTCCAGAGTGGAAGTGGGAAGAAATATCCATGGACTTTATCATAGGTCTTCCAAGAACCACCCATGGACACGATGCAATTTGGGTGATAGTGGACAGATTGACCAAGTCTGCCCACTTCCTAGCCATCAAGTTATCGCATTCGGTAGAGCAGTTAGCACAGCTATACGTGAAAGAAGTAATCAGGCTTCACGGAGTCCCGAAGTCGATCGTTTCTGACAGAGATGGGCGATTCGTCTCCCATTTTTGGAGGTGTGTGCAGGATGCCCTAGGCACCAGACTTCAGTTCAGCACAGCTTTCCATCCCCAGACAGATGGACAAACAGAGAGAGTAAATCAGATTTTAGAAGACATGCTCAGGGCTTGTGCATTGGACTTTAAAGGCAGTTGGTGTAAATTTCTGTGCTTAGCTGAATTCGCCTACAACAATAGCTATCAGGCCACCATCAGGATGGCACCTTATGAGGCATTATATGGCAGGAAATGTAGATCACCCATATGTTGGCAAGAAGCTGGTGAGAAGAAAGAGATGGAGTCAGGACTAGACAGCCAGACTGAGCTTATAGATGAGACCACTCAGGCTATCCAGACGATCCGCCAGAGGATTGAGACTGCCCAGAGTAGACAGAAAAGTTATGCTGACACACGCCGTAGGCCACTTGAATTCCAAGTTGGAGATTCAGTATTTCTCAAGGTCGCTCCTATGAAGGGAGTGGTGAGATTTGGCAAGAAGGGCAAGCTAAGTCCTCGCTACATAGGACCCTACAAGATCATAAAGAGGGTTGGTAAGGTAGCATATGAGCTGGACCTACCAGAGGATATGTCAGCTATCCACAGTACCTTTCATGTCTCTATGCTAAAGAAGTGTATTCACGACCCTAGCCAAGTGATTCAGCCTCAGTCAGTACAAATCCAAGAAGATCTTAGCTATGAGAGCAGACCGACACAGATAGTGGACAAAGCAGTTAAGAGATTAAGAAACAAAGGAGTGCCACTAGTGAAGGTCATCTGGCAGAATCAAAAGCATGAAGAGGCTACTTGGGAACATGAGGACAGCATGAGAGAGAGATATCCAGAATTATTCTAAGTTCGAGGACGAACTTTTCATAAGGTATGGGGGATTGTAACGCCCCAAAATTTCCATTTTTAGTTCTTAAAGTCCTTAGAATTATTTAAAAATAGTTTAGAAATATTCTAGATATTTTTAGGAATTTTTAGAATATTTTTATGGAGTTTTCCGAGTCCGTTTGGTATTTTAAGAAAAGAGAAAGAAATAAAAAAAAAAACCAAAAACCACTTAAGGGCAGCCGGTGGTTCGAACCCGCGACCAGCGCAAGACAAGGCAAGCACGCAAACCAGCTGGGCTAGGGTATCAAGCACAGAAAAGGAAGGAGAGACTTATATTTAAGGGGTAGTTAGGTCGATCCGCCCCATAGGTATAAATAGGTTATTAAAGAGAGAAGTTTTATTTTCTCTCAAACCCTGTCCCTCTCCCAAGGTTGCGCCGACCCCTCTCCCTCTCCTCCCTTGTGCGCACGCAACACCAAGGCCAAGAGGGCCGGCCAAGACTCTTCTCCAAGAGATAATTCTATATTCGGGATCCCCGCGGCGAGAGGAACGCGTAGACGTGAAGAATTCTCCGAGATCTCAAGTTTCTCTCGAGTCCTAGACGTCAATCTTGGTTGTAAGTCCAAGATACCAATGTAAGTACTGCTCACCTGCAGTAAGAGGCGGTTTTTCCACAAGAATTTCCTTTAAAAGTTTTTAAAAGAGATATTTCCTTTTTGTTTGAGTTTTTGCATGTGATCTTAGTTCATTATATGCTTATATATGTTGATTAAGAACCCTATGTGAGTTTAGGGTCCAAGAAAAGCTATGAGAAGAGAAAAGAAAAGATAAAGATAAGAAAAGAAAAGGCCAAGGCCTTAAGAAATCCCCAAAAGTCAAGACTTAGGGATTTTAGCACGCAAGGTGCTCGAGAAAATGCCAAGGCATTTACAGATAAGAAAGAAAAGAAAGAAAAGCTATTTTATTTTATAAGGCCAGTACCCGGCGTCCAAGGGCGTCGTTAAAGAAATCCAGGTGTCTAATTCCAAGGTCTTGGCCCTGGTAGACCAAGGTCTGCTCTATTAGGATTGGTGGCTCGCTACCCCAACCTTTTAGGGAACGCGCATATGAGATGGTACTTACGTCTTCAGTGGATCCAAGTGATTATTATTTTCAAGTATATGCTTTAGCAAACTTTTCTAAAGTTTAAAGAGTTTTCAAAAAGTTAAAGAATAGCTAAAGTTTCCAAGTTGAGCCAAGAAAATTAAAATGAGATTTATTATTGCTTGAGTATGCATGTTTTGAGCTATACATGTCCTTAGTTTTCTTTCAAGCATATTAGTATCTCATATGATGTTCAGTTTGATCTAGAAGCATGTTTGCATATTTCGAGTTTTTGTGAGCTAGATAGTACTTACTAAGCTTTTTGCTTACTAGTTACATTTCCTCTTATTGCAGATAAAGGTAAAGGCAAGCAATTCTGAAGGAAGACGACGAGGCGGTGCTGAGTAGAGTGTGTGTGGTGGCTGATTATGGAGAGATCTTTGGCGCAAGACAATTTAGTTATTTAATTCACAATGTTATAGTTCATTTGAATTTCAAGTTCTTGTTTTATGGAGTTTAGCGAACAATTAAGTTTTGGATAGTTTTACATGCTAAATCTCTTAGAGTAAAGATTTCATGTCATTTCATTTAGCTTATATATCCTTATGCTTGCATTGGATGAGTGGAAATGTGAGTAGATGAAGATATTGATACTTTGTTAGGAAAATAGACACATGTGCCAAGATAGTATCAAATTCTCTTTGAATTAAGTTTTATTGCTTAAATATGTTTAGAAAAGTTGCATGCACATTTCATGATGCTTTAGCAAGGTCATAGAACATGTATTTGGTTTTATGGATGTATAGAAGTCAAGATTGGTACAAACTTTAGTGTTAAAGTTTATATAACTTGTATAGTTTATTTTCTTCCGCAAAAGTCCAAATTTCAAGTTTATGGATTCATTTTGATTGGCTAAATTGTTTAGGAAACTGACATAGAGTATAGAAATGGTGTCGTAGGTTGATATGGCTCGAAACTGAATGAATGGTGGACTTAAGAAGCAAGAGCCGAAAACCTGTAAAACTGATTACAGGCGTACCAGTCGACTGCCACGTCACCAGTCGACTGGTACGGGCAGTTTGAGTTGGGTGAGGCTTGTTTCAATAAGTATCAACTACGAGTTTTGAGAAGGAAAGTGTGATATGGTATCATGCATGACTACTTAAGTTAGAATATAATTGTTAGAAGAATTTAAAAGAAAAAAAAAGATTTCCGCATTTTTATTCATGTATCAAAAATAGAGAAGTAGAGACAAGTAACGATCCGTCTGAAGGTAGAGAAGGCGGGTCGCTACACAATCTCCTATGCCAGAGTTTTGATTGTTCTACTTGTGTTAACATGCATTTGGGTATAAGGGGAAGATTTATAATATATACATTGTTTTTCCTAGTGCCTTTAAGCATGATTTCTGAGTCTTGTGCATTTCTAATCAGGCAATTAGAATTGTTGAACGTAACCAAAAAACCAGAGTCACATAACTGACTAATGCTAAATAAGTTAAAATTAAACTTTTCTACTAATAGAACTTTCTTAATAATGAAATTGGATTTAAGTTCAATATTACCTGACCCAATTACCTTGAGTGTGGCATTGTTACCAAATGCTACTGAGCCCAGGTTTTTGAACTTGAGTTTGGTGAACTTCAATTTGTCTCCAGTCATATGTCTGGAGCATCCGCTATCTAACATTCATTGGTCCAAATCTTTATGTTCCTACACATAAAGACTTTTTTGATGATTTGGATCCAATTTAAGTTAGGGATAGCTTAAATTGAGTTTCACTTCCTAGTCTGTCTCACCCCAGTCTAGGGTTTTCAATCACGTTAACCTTAAGGTTTTTGTGAGACAGGTTTGAAGGTAAAAATTAATTTTGAAAGGGAATTATCATTTATTTTGAAAAGTTATTCACTTTAAAAAAAACAGAAATTTTGAAAACAGATTAAGTGTTTTGCAAAAGGATAATAAGTTTGAGAAGTGGAAGTTTGAAAAACATATTAGGATCTATAATTATTTGAAATTTGAGTTAGATTCGAATTTGACAAAAGTTAACTTGAATTTGAATTTCAGAAATTGGCTTCCAGGTCTTGGCGAGGCACTAGGCCTTCTTTGGCCGAAGCCTTATGGGATCATCCACCCTTTCCTTGACAAAGCCTTTTAATGAAATTTCATTTTCAAATTAAATTAGGTCATTTTCTGGTCTAACTAGCTAGGGTCTTGGATCGGTAGCTTCGGCTAGTTCCGCCAAATTGGCTTCCCTAACGTACTATCATCTCACCTCCACCCAATACTATGTTTTCAAGTTTCAAGTAATTTCGTCCTTAAATCTAAGTATTCCTTAAATCTAAGCATGGCAATTTGCAAGAAATTAAATAAACAAGCAATCAGTTAAAAAAAAATTATCTAATTATAAAAATTGTTTTGATTTTGGCTCCCCCTGGACTAAAGCCTCTATATGGGTTAGGCAAGATGTGAATCTTGTCCTTGGGAATCCAAAATTGATTTGAACCAGTTGGTTTAGTCAGGCACAGTTTTGGCACCCATGCCTGAACCTTAGGTCTTGACTGGTTCAGTACAGCAAAGTAAGATCTTTGCCGAGATTTGGTTCTATAACCAAGTCCAGATCGGTTTAGAACAGACTTCTGTTTTCCCAGAATCATGTCAAGATTCTTGGAACCAGAAGTGAATCGTTCTAAAGCTGTTATTAAGTCCTTAATTTGAGTTTTGAGGGAGGAATTCTCTGATTCAAGTTTTTTAACTTGATCAGGGGTTCCTTCCTGAATTTTCTCAGTTAAGGAATCAGAATCAGCTCCCTTTTTCAGGAGTTTTACTTCCTGTCGGAGAGACTCGATTCGGAGTTTGGCTTTCGCCAAATCTCGGGATAGATAGGAAATAAGAGAATTCAATTGCGATTTTGAAAAGCCCGTTACCTTTATTTCGCCGTCGTCGGAGAATGTCAGCTTGCCGTCGTCCCGGTCCGAGTCTGAGTCAGTCTCGATTTGATCTGAAGCGGTCAGGGCTAGAAGATTGGACTGAGGTGCTTCTTCTTCTTCTTCTGAGGAAGACTCGTCCCAGGTGGCTTGGAGTGCCTTCTTCTTTCTGTTCTTTTTGGACTCCTTTAGACTTGGACATTCAGTCTTGTAGTGGCCCTTCTTCTTGCATTCGTAGCAGGTTACGTTGGGCTTTTGTTTGTCAGTTGCCGGTTCATCTTGTCCGTCCTTTCTTCGGCTTGTTCTTCGTGTGTTGGTTTGGTTCTTCAACTTTTTGTAGTAGTTTCGAGCTAGCCGGACCAGTTCAGATTGATCTTCTTCTTTATCTTCTATTTCTGAATCTGAGGTAGATTCAGGTTCAACTTGAGTTTTCTTCTTGGTCGTCTTCCCTGTTTTCCCTGCAAAGAAGGCTATACTTTTCTCGACCAAATTGGAGTTAGTCTGTTCATGCAGCTCAAGTTCAGGAAATAACTCATCTAGCTTAATTTTTGAAAGATCCCTAGAGACCTTGTATGCATCTACCATAGATGCCCACAAGGTGGTCCTAGGGAACGCGTTTAGAGCATACCTTATAAGATCACGATTTTGAACCTGGTGACCTATTGCGTGAAGACCGTTCATCAGCTCCTGGATTCTGGCGTGGAGCTGGGTTGCTGTCTCGTTATTTGCCATTTTGATAGTAAAAAGCTTGTTCAGTAGCAGGTCTCGTTTGCTGATCCTCGTATCTGAAGTTCCTTCGTGGAGCTCGATCAGTTTAGCCCATAGCTCCTTTGCACTTTTGAAGGGTCCAACGCGGTTCAGCTCTTCTTTCGTTAGTCCGCATTGGAGAGTCTGGGTTGCTTTGGCGTCGGCTTCAATTTTACGTTTGAGGGAAGTGTCCCATTCTGAGTAGTTTTGTGGTACACCTTCAGCATTTGTGGGAATCATCAGTCCAGACTCGATGATTATCCACATATCCACCTGAGTTTTCAGATGGACCTCCATTCGACTTTTCCAATAGGGAAAGTCTTCTCCACTGAACAGTGGAGGTCTGGCGGTGCTAAATCCTTCTTGGATAGACATTTGTTCTGAAATTGTCAACAACAAAAAAAAGAATATTCCAAGACTTTGTCTTGGATTAGTAGTGCGGGAAGAAAAATAAAAATAATTTCAAGGGGTGTTGCACCAACCTTGAAAGAAAAATTCGAACGAAAATTTAAAAAAAAGAAAAAGAAATCCGAAAAAAAATTTCAAACTGGTGGTTGCACCAAGTTTGACTTCCCCGCTCTGATACCACTTGTTGGATCGAGAGTTGCGAGAGAGGGGGGGGGGGTGAATGTCGCAATTCGTTCGGATTTAAAAAGAGTTAGTGCGCAGCGGAAATAAGACACAACAACAATGCTAACACGGTCGTTTTACTTGGTTCGGAGCCTGTGTCGACTCCTACTCCAAGGCCCACGGTCGTTGACTGTTTTCTGCGGGCAATTCTATACGTTCGAGAAAGTTTACAATCACAAGTATTACAGAATTAGCTTCGTAAACTTAAATGAATATTTCGTTACCGACGTCCGGTGTAGATCGGAGTATTGATGCAGCAGGACGTCGTCAGAGCTCGAGTTGGAAGTTTTCTGGAGCGTCTCGTGGAAGCAGAAGAGCGTATGAAAGTCGCAGTTATTGATGCTTCAAGAAGGAGGTCGAGGGCCCTTTATATAGGGACTGGGGGCGCCCTGGTCGACGGGGGCGCCCCCCACGTGGCTTCCGATCCGGTGATCCCTTCGGTCAAGGCTGATCTCTTCATCTTCGGGATCAGCTTTGACCGGGGCGCCCCGAGCGTGCGGGGCGCCCGGGTTGACCGGTCAAAGCCTCATCCTTTGGCTTCGCGAGGGCAGCTGATAGTCGGCGTGGCACTGGGGGCGCCCGCGACACGCGGGGCGCCCGATGCGCGCGGGGCGCCCGAAACATCCGGGGCGCCCCCAAATGTGCTGCTGTCGGGGCGTTTACTTGCTCTGCTGACTTTGGGTTGACTCTGGGGCGCCCGAAACATCCGGGGCGCCCTGCTCAGCTACTGCCTCACTCCTTTGAGGCTCTCTGAGCTGCAGAAACATAGTCCGTCGGTCCTGCATCCAGGGTTAGTCCAAAACAGCAATTTATAAGTTAATTTTACACAGCCTTGGCTGTCTTGGTTCTGACTTTGGGTCTCCAAAATGGAGCCCTAGGTCGAACCGACGCCTAATGTTCCCTCTAGGGGAACGCGTCCTCACCTACTCCTCTAGGGAGAGTTTACCTGATGCCAACCGGATCCTCCAGTTGGACTTTTGCTCGGCAGTCCTTCGCCAGGTCTTGAGTTGCCAAGCTTCCCTTCGCTTGGTGCCTAGCAGCCCTTCGCTAGGTCTTTTCTTCTGGCAGCCTTTCGCCAGTGCCTAGCATTCCTTCGCTAGGGCTTGTCCATTCTGGCAGTCCTTCGCCAGAGCCTAGCAGCCCTTTGCTAGGGCTTTTCCTGTCTGGCAGTCCTTCGCCAGTGCCTAGCATTCCTTCGCTAGGGTTTTTCCTGTACACTCAAGAAACTTGTTAGACAACGACTAACCCTTAACTTTTGAACCCTTTTGTCAATATCAAAACATAGGTTTGACTTGGGTGCATACTGCACCAACACTTAAGACGTAAGTACCATCTTATGCGCGTTCCCTAAAAGGTTGGGGTAGCGAGCCACCAATCCTAATAGAGCAGACCTTGGTCTACCAGGGCCAAGACCTTGAAATTGGACACCTAGATTTCTTTAACGACGCCCTTGGACGCCGGATACTGGCCTTTGAAAATAAAATACTTACTTTTTCTTATCTTGAATGCCTTGGCATTTTAACGAGCACCTTGTGTGGCCAAATCCCTAAGTCTTGACTTTTGGGGATTTCTTAAGGCCTTGGCCTTTTCTTTTCTTATCATTATCTTCTCTTTTCTTTTCTCATAACTTTTCTTAGACCCTAATCTCATATAGGGTACTCAATTAAATTCATACAAGCATGAATTAAACTAGAATTACATGCAAAAATCATAACTAAAGGAAAATTGTATTTTTAACTTTCTAACGGGAAAAACTCGCGGAAAAACCGCCTCTTACTGCAGGTGAGCAATACTTACATCGATATCTTGGACTTACAACCAAAATTGTCGTCTAGGGCTCGGGAGAAACTTGAGATCTCGATGAACCGTTCGCGCCTACGCGTTCCTCTCGTCGAGACGAACGAAACGCTCCGCCTTCCTTGCTTCTTCCTTGGCCGGCGCCCCCTTAGAAGAGAAGAGGGGGTCTTGGTGTGGTTGGCGTGCGCACAAGAGAGGAGAAGAGGGGGCGGCGTGCGTGGGGAAGGGTTTTGTCGAAAACTAAAAAGAAAATAAAAGAATCACTTAAGTTCCTCTATTTATACCAAGGGGTATTTAAGTCCAACTTATAACTTAACTTAATATTTCTCTATTTTCTTTCAGGACACCCCTGCTGGGGCTCCTGGTTAACCCGACCAATTTAAGTCGTTGATCCCACGGGAGGTCTCGGGTTCAAAACTCATCCAGGCAACTTTTTGCCGAAAACTCTATTTCTTTAATAAAAATACTAAACGGACTCGGAAAATTCCCTAAAAATATTCTAAAAATTCCTAAAAATATCTAGAATATTTCTAAAACATTTTTAACTAATTTCAAGGAATTTAAGGACTTAAAATGGAAATTTTGGGGTGTTACAATGTCAAGTTTAGGGGGAGATCAAATTAAAAGAATCATTTAATAACAAAATAATATGTATGCATGCACTGTATTTTTAAATCCTTTTAAAAACATAAGTAATTTTTTTTTTCAAAATTCTAACATTTTTTTTACCTTCAAATTTTTATGTTACTTTTGGAAATAATAATTACTTGAATTTGGAGAATTTTCCAGGACACTTAGGAAAATGTCCTTGAGTTAACAAGGTTTCCAAGGATTGTGTCAGACTAGAAAAACAACCAAGTCAAGTAAAGTACTAGTATTTTCAAAAGTACTTATATTTTTCAAAAAGTGCATAAAATACTTATTTTTCAAAGTACTTCTATTCTTTCAAAAAGTTCATAATATTTTTTCAAAGTACTTATATTCTTTCAAAAAGTTTATTTCAAAGAACTTATATTTTTTTCATTATATTTTTCAAAAATACTTGTATGTTTCAAAAATTCATATATTTCAATAGCACTTATATTTTTCAAAAATTGCATAAAATTCTTATTTTTCAAAGTACTTACATTTTTCAAAAGTTCATAATATTTTCAAAAGTACTTATATTTTTCAAAAATACTTTATATTTTTCAAAAGTACTTGTATTTTTCAAAAAATGCATAATATATTTCAAAAGTACTTGTATTTTCAAGGTACTAATGTTTACAAAGTACGAAGATTTTTTTTTTCAAAAGTGTAGATATTTTTCAAAATACTAACATGTTTCAAAGAACAAATTTTTCCAATCTTTTTCAAATTGAAAATGTGTTAAGTGTAAAATATCTTTCAAATTTTTTTTGCACAACATTTTTCAGAGTATTCTTCTAAATGCACTGTTTGTTAAGTGAAAATGTTTTTATGAGTGCAATCTTTTGAAAAAGCATTAGTTTTCTAAGTGCGAGAATTTTCTAGGTTCAAAATATTTTCCTATAAATAGAAAATATTTTTCCAAATTGCACAATACTTTTCAAAGTGGAATTTTTTGGGGTGCAATTTAAGTAAAATTAATTTTCTATTGGTGCAATTATTTTTTTTAACGAGCTCTTTGCTATGCTTTCAAAGATTTATTTTAAGTAATTCAAAAGGAAAAAAATTTTCATTGTTGGTGCAAGTGTTTTTGTAGTTTTTTTTTATGTATGACAAAGAGGGAGAGTGAGCTTAAGTTAGAAGTTTTTTTCATCCCAAAGGATCAAAATGAAAATCAAAATATTTTTTTCAAAAAAGGGGAGAGTGAGCTTAAGTTAGAAATTTTTTTTCTTCTTTTCTTTCTCCCAAAAGATAGAGAGCTTTCCCAATAGATCAAAATGTATTTTCAAAATTTAGATCATTTTCTTATCCCAAGGATTATAATTTAGCCCTTTCATCCAATCTAACTTAAGATATTGTCAAACATCAAAAAGGGGGAGATTGTCGGTGCAAGATGCATCGGTGATGTCCTCTTCAAAGTGTTTCAATGTTTGACAATATGCTTAAGTCAGTGATACATTGAACAAGGGAAGGGTAGTCAAGAAATTTGGACCAAAGTGATGGAAAGTCCTAGTTAACCTAGGCACTAAGTCCGAGTTCGTAGAATTGGGCACTAATTCCTGGCCAAGGGTTGGGCACCTAAGACCTGACCGAGGGTTGGGCACTAAGTCCTGGTTCAAGGAATGGGCACTAAGTCCTGGCTGAGGGTTGAGCACGTAAGACCTGACCGAGGGTTGGGCACTAAGTCCTGGTTCGTGGAATTGAGTACTAAGTCATGGCCGAGGGATGGGCACCTAAGTCTTGGTCGTAGGATTGGGCAAAAGTCCTGGTAAGTAAAGCTGGGCAAAAGTCCAACTGGAAGGGTCGGGTGGCAACCGTCTCCTGAGAGGAGTAGGTGAAGGGCGCGCTCCCAGGGATGGGAACTTAGGCGTCGGTTCGACCTAGGGTTTCATGGAAATTCGAAGTCAGAACAAAACACTTAAGGCTACGGTTGTATATGTGTTTGCCTTGTATTTTTGTATCTTGTAGGTACCTAAAATTGAAGACAAAGCAGGCAAACAAACACACAACAGGGTCGGAATCCTAGCTGCTAGGCGCCCCCAGTAACCAAGGCACCTCAATGTAACAGGTGCCTCAATGATATAGGGTGCCTCAATCATTCAGGCGCCCTATATGTCTAGGGCGCCCTGGTTGATAACCTTATCGACTGCTACGAGTTCGGCGCGAATATGAGGTTTGACCACGCTCTATGAGGCGCCTCATTAAACACAGGCGCCCAGTAACAAGCCTATAAAAGGGGCTTCGACCCCTCAACTCAACACAACAAGAATTTGAATATCATTTTGAGCTTTCCGAGTGATGACAAACCGCTAAAGATGAAGCTCTGCGACCAAGGAGTCTCCGGGAGGTAGTGCGCGGCACTTCGGAGTTCCTGATCGGCCAAGTCTTTAACCTTTTATATTTTGGTTTGCTTTTACTTTTCTGCACTTAATTTCCATATACTTTTGATTGTACAAACGTGCACTGTAAGACGGGTTTCTCCGCCAACGGAAAGTTTGGAATGGAGACCATTAGTGGACGGGCATTTCCCGTGTAACGACCCGGAAAATTCTCTCAATATTTTCTTTAAAATATTGATCATGTCTAGATAGATTTTCGAGGAACATAAAGATATTAGTATGAACCTTAGTATAATTATTCGTGATTATCCCATATAAATTAAGAAGTTAAGTACTAATAGGCCTTATGTGGGCTTTTTTAGTACCATGGTTATTAGGAGATTTTAGGTAGAATTTAATATAAATATAAATGGGTTTTAATTAGGAATATTAGCATGATCATGAGTGAATTTTAGGGGAATTTTCGGAAATAAGAAAAATAAAAATAAAAATAAATAGAAAAATAAATAGAAAAATAAAATGCATGCACCAAGGATTGAACCTTGGACCTAGTATACAACCATGCATGTACTAACCAATTCACCTAGCAAGGGAGTGCTAGTAGAGAATGAAGTGGATTTTGGTTAAGGCTTAGGGAAAATGAAGAGTCAACAAGGGAAGAGACACCATGACTCTTCACTTGCCCACTTTATGGTGAATAAAAGAGAGGGATGGTAACTTACACCAAGTGTAACGCCCCAAAATTCCTACTTTAAGTCCTTAAAGTACTTGAAATTAGTTAGAAATGTTTTAGAAATATTCTAGATATTTTTAGGAATTTTTAGAATATTTTTAGGGAATTTTCCGAGTCCGTTTAGTATTTTTATTAAAAGAAATAGAGTTTTCGACAAAAAGTTGCCTGGATGAGTTTTGAACCCGAGACCTCCCGTGGGATCAACGACTTAAGTTGGTCGGGTTAACCAGGAGCCCCAGCAGGGGTGTGCTGAAAGAAAATAGAGAGATATTAAGTTAAGTTATAAGTTGGACTTAAATACCCTAAGTATAAATAGATAATTAAGGAGAGAAATTTTATTTTTCTCTCAACTAAACCCTCTCCCTCGCCCAACACCCACGCACGCCGCCCCCTCCTCCTCTCTTGGGCGAAAACACACCAAGCCCTAGGGCTCTCCTCCGGTGGCCGGCCAAGGCTCTCCTCCGAGAGATTTTCCGATATTCGGAATCCCCACGACGAAAGGAACGCGTGAGCGCGAAGAAATCTCCGAGACTCCGAGTTTCTCCGGAACCTCCGACGCCATTCTTGGTTGTAAGTCTAAGATATCAAGGTAAGTACTGCTCACCTGTAGTAAGAGGCGGTTTTTCCGTAAGTTTTTCCCGTTAGAAAGTTAAAAGTGCAATTTTCCTTGAGTTTATGATTTTGCATGTAACTCTAGTTTAATCCATGCTTGTATAAGTTTAATTAAGTACCCTATATGAGGTTAGGGTCTAAGAAAAGTTATGAGAAAAGAAAAGAGAAGATAAAGATAAGAAAAGAAAAGGCCAAGGCCATAAGAAATCCCCAAAAGTCAAGACATAGGGATTTGGGCACACAAGGTGCTCGCTAAAATGCCAAGGCATTCAAGATAAGAAAAAGTAAGTATTTTATTTTCTAAGGCCAGTACCCGGCGTCCAAGGGCGTCGTTAAAGAAATTCAGGTGTCTAATTCCAAGGTCTTGGCCCTGGTAGACCAAGATCTGCTCTATTAGGATTGGTGGCTCGCTACCCCAACCTTTTAGGGAACGCGCATAAGATGGTACTTACGTCTTAAGTGGATCCAAGTGAGTTATTATTTTCAAGTATATGCTTTAGCAAAGTTTTCTAAAGTTTAAAGAAGTTTTCTAAAAGTTAAAGAAAGATTTAAAGTTAAAGAATTGCTAAAGTTTTAAGTTAAGCCAAGAACAAGTAAGTTGAGACTTATTAATGCTTGAGTATGCATGTCTTGAGTTATACATATTTTAGTGTTCCTTTTAAGCATAAAAGTATCTCATGTGATTTCCCATTGTTTAAAAAGCATGTTTGCACATTTCGAGATTTTTGTGAGCTAGATAGTACTTACTAAGCTTTTTGCTTGCTAGTTGCATTTCCTCTTGCTGCAGGTAAAGGTAAAGGCAAGCAATTCTGAAGGAAGGCGACAAGGCGGTGCTGAGTGACGTGTGTGTGGTGGCTGACCTTGGAGAGGTCCTTGGGACAAGATGAATGAAGGACTTAAAGTGCATTTATTATAAAGTCTTAGTTTAAGTTAGATCATATAACATTTATCCAAGTATTGGCGTTTTAGATATTTTGCATATCCTAAAACCATGAGTAAAGATTCCATGTCATTTTATTTAGCATACATATCCTTATGATTGCATTGGATGAGTATAAGTGTGAGTAGTTTTGAGTATTGATACTTGATGGAGCTATTTGATGCATGTGCCAAGATATTGTGAGTTTCCCTTTGAATCAAGTTTTTATTGCTAGAAATATGCCTAGAAAAGTTGCATTACATTCCAAAATGCTTTAGTAAGGTGTAGAACATGTATTTTGGTATTATGAATGCATAGGAGTTAAGTTTGGTACAAAACTCTAGTTTAAAGTTCATATAGATTTTCATAACTTAATTTCTTCCGCAAAAGTTCTAATTTCGAGTTTATGAAGTTGTTTTGATTGGCTAAAATGTTTAGGAAACTAGTATAGAGTATAGAAATGGTGTTGTGTCTTTGTATGGCTTGAAACTATAAGTTTGGTGGACTATTGAGACAAGGTTTCGAATCTGAATTTCAGATTTTCAGGCGTGCCAGTCGACTGGTTCAGTATCAGTCGACTGCCCTATTGAACGGCAGCTTCTGTTCGATGCATCAGTCGACTGCCAAGAGGCCAGTCGACTGGTGCCGCGCCCAGAAACTTTCTGTGGCCGATACCAGTCGACTAGTTAGATGGCAGTCGACTGGTACCATTGCAGTGAAGTTCTAGAGAAAGGAAGTATGTCATTGTATCATGCATGACTATTAGAGTTAGAATATCATCCCTAGATGAAGTTAAAAGAAAAAAAAAGAAGTTCCGCATTCTTAGTCGTGCATTAGAGTCAAGAAGTAGATAAAGTAACGATCCATCTAAGGTAGAAGAAGGCGGGTCGCTACAGGTGGTATCAGAGCAGTTCCCATTCTCCAGCATCACACACACATCAGCATCAACCTTGCCGTCTTCAAGTAAGAAAGCTTTAAGTTTCAGTTTTTCTATTTCTCCTTTACTTAATTACAGTATAGAGAAATGCTTAAGTACTTACTCATATGTGCATAGAACAAGGAAGCATGTTTAATACCTTAGTATCACGGAATCATGTTTAATCCCTAGAATGGATATTAGGATACTAAGTAAGAAGACAAGTTTATACCTAGAGAAGTAGTAGTGATTTCTTGTTCCCTTCACTACTAGAAAAAATGCATTTAACAACAGTGAATCACTGTTGTCGTAGGCCATTTACCACTGTTGTTAAAGGCCATGTTGTTAAAGGGGGGGTCTACGACAACAGTGAATCACTGTTGTCGTATATCATATTCGACAACAGTTTGACTTCCACTGTTGTCGTATGTCACATTTCACAACAGTTTTTCACTGTTGTAATTTATTATATTCGACAACGGTTTATCACCGTTGTCGTATGACTTATTCACCGTTGTCTTTTATTATATTCGACAACGGTTTTATCACTGTGTTGTCGTATGCCACCGTTTATCTACAACAACAGTTTAGCTTAAAAAAAATCTGTTGTGCGTTTGCACTGTTCCACAACAGTTTCATACCAATTTGACAACAAAGATATTTCCATTATATTTTCAATTAAAAGACAATAATTTAACCTCGAAACAAAAACTATATATATCAAACATCATCAACATATTTACAATAAAGATCCACCATAAGCTTTCTACAGACGAAATCACAAAAGTATCTTCTGTCCAAAAACCTTTCTACAGACGAAACCACTAAAGTATCTTCTGACCCAAATTACAAGAGTTCAAATTATATATAATTCTGACCCAACATGATCACGAACAGGTCCCTGCAGCTGGAAGGTCAGATTAATGGTCTTCAAACATGATCACGAACAAATCCCTGCAGCTGGAAAAAAGAGAACAAACACTCTAATTAGTTATTCTATTAAATGCATATGTCCAATAAAAAATGATCCATAAAGATATGTATCAACAAACAACAAAAATAACAAACTAACAAATAAACAAACAAAAAAGATATCAACACTTACAATTATAAGGAAACTATTAGCTTGGTTTATCTAGACAGGGATTCCATTGAGACGATCCCAATGCTAGATGGAGAGAGAGGAAAAAAACACAGAAAAAAAAGTTGGTTATCAAGTTTTGTTTCTCTATTTAGTAAATTTATTATATAGATATCCATAAAGAAGGATGAGCAGATGAATAGAATAATCACCCTATAGATCCTAAATTTAAGTATTCAAAAAATATAAGAAAATGAAATGGCTTTTAGAGATCAGGCCTGCCCTCAAGGAGTCATTCAGGGGTTATAATTATAATGTCTGAAAATTGTAAAAGACATGCATAAAAAGGATTCAGGAACATGGGAATTTTCTAGAATCAGTTTAGCATAGACTACCTTTTCAACATGAGTTAGTTCAGGTGAAAGATTCTGAGCAACTACTCGCATAAGCACATCCTTTGAGCTGCAACAAAATTAATTAAGCAAAATTATGAAACAAGTATTATCAGACAAACAGAATTAAACAAATAATAATAATGGAGAAGTGACATTAGTTGAGAAAATAAAAATCAAGGTCAAAAGATCACAATGAGCAGCATACGTTAGAACTCCATGAAGACTACTTCCTGTTGTTACAATCACAGAGTTAACTCGGAAGTCACGCATCTTTTTTGTCGCAACAGAGATAGGATCTGAGGGAGACACTGTCGCAACTCTGCAGACAGGTTTCAGAAAGGTCCATAACAATAATAATTGCATTGGTACAAGGAAAAAAAAAATCTAAGCTAAAGGCTACAGACGTACTTTGAATGCTCTGCCACAAAAGTTGCAAGTGTTGGCTTAAACATTCTTTCTCGGAGAGTTTCAATGAAAGCGTAGGGTGCTGCATCAAGGAAAAAGGATGAATCATGAATAACTCAATAAAGTAGATATAGCAATTATATAATCAAAGTTATCTCAAGAATAAACAAAGTCCTTTTCATGGTTCAACAGTAGAACTCAACATTGAATAAAGTTGTCAAAAAGCAGAAACAGTCTCATAAAATAGCCACCTAAAATCGAACATGCACTCCACATGTCTCCGATGAACCGTTGGGCAATACTTTTATAAATAATAAAGAATATCATTGGCATAATTATCAAACCGACTTAGTCCCCCCACCTATTTGGAAACTAATAATGTGACAACTTATTAAAGTAATAATATACTGTATCATAAAGAAGCTTATAAAATTAATTACAATTTTTTTCATTCACCATTCAGCTGCACATTCATTAGGCTTAACAAGTGTTGTGTGTGTTAATATTGTTAATTACATCCTTAACATAATTAATGACAATGTGGGCCATGTTTAAGATTTTTAATCCATGCATTATTTTGCTCTCAATTCAAGTCAATAAGAGCCGTTGAATACAATAGCAAAACAAACACTTATCAAACAAGAATTTCAAATTTAGATGTCATTAGAACACAAACATCATTTCATCCTTATTTTGGTTAACACATGTGGGCATATACCTTCATCTCCTTTTCAGATCAGGTATTTCTCATGGCTCTGTGTCACTTGTCATGTATGCGACTAAAAACATAATGACTCAAATCAATCTAATGAGAACACTAGATAAAGTCCATATATCTTAAGGACAATGTGTGTTGTACAGTACTAAAAGGAAGGACTTTATTCTCAGAGCTATCTGACAGTTTCATTCATAGCCTACTATCATTCTAAACAGTAAAATTTGTAAAAAGGGATATGAATCAAAATGACACCAGTATTAACATGGTACACATTTGTAGTTGTTCATTCCAAACAGTGAAACTGAAAAAGGAATATGAAAAAAAATGGTTCCTCAACTTATCTACTTAAAGTTTATTTCTTCTTCCCTGAAGATTTTCAATCCTCAACTTTTATGATGAATGGAAGTGTTGAGGAGCAATTGAGTATATCCACAAACATGCTGCAAATAGCAACACTAGATGACCTAATCTACTCATGCCTTGTTCGTTGAGATACAATAAATCCTCTAACCTGACAAGCTATTTTCCCATTGGCGTTCAACTCCCTCAACTGCAGCTGCAATAGCACTACCTTGTTCAGCAGCTTTTTCCATTTTTGATATAGCATCATACAAGCATCTTGTAATATCCAGCATGGCAATAACTTCGTCATTCTCTACTACAGGAAGGTGCCTAAATTTCCCTACAAAAGACCAAGCAAATGAAAAGTGAGTTAACCCACAAAGAATAAGAAATTTTGAACCTAGAAACAATACAGTGTTTAAAAAAATATGAGAGGAACAACAAATTTTATTACAATATGATATAGTCCTGAAACATCAAAGCTACTGCTAGGAAAGTACCCCTTCTCTGGTCTAAAGCATATCATCAACTGGAAATATGTACTATTTACCATGCAAAATAGAGTAAACAACTCTTCCATAACTTCAAATTTCCTAGCTCTATAAGTTACTGAAAACTTGTTACCAAAGGCAATGTTTATTAAAAGTAAAGTTATGTTACTTTCACTGAAGCATGATTTATGCATGTTAATCAAAATGCAAAGATCATAGTATTGTGCAAAATCTAGGTTAATCTTAAATATTGATGAGACATATGTCTTTACAATTCCTTGCATAAATATGGCTTGGAGATTTTAGCAAAGAAAGAAATCATATTAAACAAAAAAAGCTAAATGGAAAACAATACCATTTACAGCATCAGGCACTGTATAATCCACCACAATAAGGTCAGGATTCTCCTGAATGATAGAAGACAGAAGACTTTCTCTTTCAGATGGACCATGTATCTGAATCTCGGTAGAGCCAACTATTATATTTCTACAAACTATTGTTAATGCGATAGGATTCAAAACTGTTGTTAACAAACTAGTGTAGAGGAAACTCCTTTCTGGATCTAGTAATATGATATAGCTTCAATCTGATATAGCTTCAAAATTAAATGCTATACTTACACATCTCCGCAAGAGCTGCTAAGAAGACACATCTCCGCAAGAACTCCTTTCTGGATCTAGTAACAAACTAGTGTAGAGGAAACTCCTTTAGTGATTATTTATCAAACTATCACTAAGTAACAACAACTTCTTTGCTTCAGGCAACACCAAAGGAAAGTAATACAATATATTGCTGAGAGCTGCTAAGAAGCTATCATGAAACCTACATAGCTAACATATTTAGATTCTATTGCTAATAAAGGATGTAAAAGAAGAAACATACCCTTTTCCTAAAGGTTCGAGCCTGTAGCTACTTCCAGATCTCAACCATCTTTTGCTCTTCCCAAGTGGAGGTAGAGCAAGGGAGACGATGGGTTCTCCAAGTGGAGAATCGAAGAGAGGGCAAAGAAGAGAATGAAGGAGAAGTAGAAGGAAATAAGAGATGACCATTAGGACAACTTGAAAAAGATACCTAGGGCTGAATCCAGTGATCCCGCCATTGACCGTGAGGGGCGACGATGAAACATTTGAGCGAAATGAAGATGGAGCGGCGATGAAACCTTGTGCGGCGATTTCTTGCACGAACTTCTTGTGCGGCGATTTCGTGTGCGAAGGGTGACATCGGGCGAGAGGGAAAGGAGGAAGGGAGAGGGGTCGACAAGGGTGGGGTTCGGGCGGAGAAGCTAGGGCACGGCAAAAATAAGAGACTGAGGATTTAATAGTTCGTTATTTTTTTTGCAGTTGGATATCCACCGTTGATTTTGTTTATTGCTTGAACAGCACAACAATACAACAACAACAGTTTAATATAACTGTTGTCTATTGTCATAATAGACAACAGTTTATCACATCAGTTGTTGTAAATCCCGCCTATAGACAACAGTTATTTTATAACTGTTGTCGTTGAGTATACATACGACAACATTTTATTATTACTGTTGTCTTTTTACGTATACAGACCAACAACAACAACGGTTAATACTAAAACTGTTGTTAAATTGACATAAGACAACACTTTATCAAAAAACCGTTGTCGATTATGTGTTGTTGAATGCAAAAATTCTAGTAGTGCTTATACATTATTAGATGGCAAGAAGAGGCCGAGCTCCTAATGCAAGGGACAGAACTCCAGTTCAAGATAACAATGAGCCTGGCATAGAACAACCAAACCTGATGGCAGTCATTGCTCAAATGCAAGCTCAGATGACAGAACAAAAGAAGATCATCGCCACACTGATGGCAAATCAGCACCTAGTGCCCCCTACACCACCCACAGCAGGAGTGGGAACTCCAGTGGTGGCTGAAGTTCCACCAGTCACACAGGAGACCCCTGCCGTGAACCGAAGACAAGAAGCATACCTCGTCCAGTGGCAGAGGCTGAAACCCGTAAGCTTCTCAGGCGCGACTGAGCCCTGGGATGCCCAGGCTTGGTTCAAGACTTTAGAGAGCACAATGGAGCTTCTTGACTGGCCTGAAGTCGAGAAGGTCAAATGTGCCTCCTTCTGCCAAACTGGAGATGCTCGTATGTGGTGGGAGCGGGTCAAGAGTAAGAGGATAGTCAACCAGATGAGCTGGACAGATTTCGAGCAAGAGTTCTATGACGAGTTCTTCCACATGCGGGTTACCAACAAGCATTACGAGGACTTCATGGAGTTCAGACAAGGTAACCTACCAGTGGGAGAAGCAGTCGCGAAGTTCAACAGACTAGCTCGCCTCTGCCCAGAGCTAGTCAGCACAGAGAAGGAGCGAGTCAGACTGATGCTCCGCATGCTGAACCCTGAAATAGCACTCAACATGAACAGCGGGACGCACCGACCCCAGACCAGCGAGGAGTTGGTCAGTAGTGCTCTAATCTCAGAGCACTATCTGAATAGCATCAAGGCACAGCAAACACAGCAGAAGCCAGTCCTGATTGAGAACAAGACAACCGGAGGCCAGAAGCCTCAGCCAAATAACCAGAACTGGAAGAACAAGAACCACAAAAGGAAGCAGTGGCCTGGCAGCCAAAAAGGAAACCCAGAGAACTAGCAAGCTAGGTATCCACCTTGTCCTAAGTGTGGGAGGACCCATCCAGGAGCATGCCTTTTGGGTGTAACTGGATGCTACTCATGTGGACAAAAGGGACACAGATCCAAAGATTGCCCAAACAAGTTTAAGGTACTTCCTCAGCAGTCCGTACAGTATGGAGGCAAGCCTCAGCTACATTACATGCCTACTATACTGGAGGGACCTCAGATCAGTCAGGGAGGGTTGGAAGCAGCACCAGTTCCAACCAATGCCAGAGTCTTTTCCCTCACGAAGGAAGAAGCTGCCAGCGCCTCCACGGTCGTAACAGGTCAAATAGTTATTTTCCAGCATTTAGCTACTACACTGTTTGACACTGGGGCGACCCATTCTTTCGTATCAGTACCTTTTGCTAGTAAGTTACAGGTGCCTGCAGAGAGTTGGGAGTCCAGATTCCTGACAACTCTCCCTTCAGGGGAAATCATGGAATCCACCCAGAGGCTCCGGGCTGTGTCAATCAAAATTTCAGACCGAGAGCTATACGTCGATCTAATAGTCCTTGCGATGCAAGACTTCGACGTCATACTGGGCATGGATTTCCTCAGTAAGTACAGCGCTTCAGTGGACTGTCGTCGGAGGAAGGTGGTGTTCAACCCAGAAGGAGAACCACCGTTTGAATTTCAAGGAGCCTCAAGGAGGAAGACTCAGAAATTCCTCTCAGCCTTGACAGCCCACCAGATGCTAGAGCAAGGGTGTGCTGGTTTTCTTTGTAACGCCCTAAAATTCCCATTTTTAGTTTTTAAAGTCCTTATAATTATTTAGAAATGGTTTAGAAATATTCTAGATATTTTTAGGAATTTTTAGAGTATTTTTATGGAATTTTCCGAGTCCGTTTGCTATTTTTGGAAAAAGAAAAAGAAAAAAAGAATAAAAGCCAAAAATAATAAAACAACTAAGGGGCAGCCCGTGGATTGAACCCGCGACCACCACCGAAACAGCAAGCGCACGCAACCAGCCGGGCTAAGGGTATCAAGCACAGAAAAGGAAAGAAAAATAAATACTTAAGCTGTAGTTAGGTTGATCCGATCCTTAAGTGTATAAATAGAAAACTTAAAGAGAGAAGTTGGGATTTCTCTCAAACCCTTCGGCCAACACCCCTTGCGCCGACCCCTCTCCCTCTCCTCTCTTGTGCGCACGCAAATCAAGGCCAAGAGGGTCGGCCGAGACCCTTTCTCCAAGAGATAATACTATATTCGAGATCCCCGCGACGAGAGGAACGCGTAGACGTGAAGAATTCTTCGAGATCTCGAGTTTCTCCCGAGTTCTAGACCTCAATCTTGGTTGTAAGTCCAAGATATCAATGTAAGTACTGCTCACCTGCAGTAAGAGGCGGTTTTTCCGCGAGAATTTCCTTTAAAAGTTTTTAAAAGAGATATTTCTTTTTTTTTAGTTTTGCATGTGATCTTAGTTCATTATATGCTTATATATTTTATTGAGTTCCTATATGAGATTAGGGACCAAGAAAAGCTATGAGAAAAGAAAAGAAAAGATAAAGATAAGAAAAGAAAAGGCCAAGGCCTTAAGAAATCCCCAAAAGTCAAGACTTAGGGATTTTAGCACGCAAGGTGCTCCAGAAAATGGCAAGGCATTTGCAGATAAGAAAGAAAAGAAAGAAAAGTTATTTTATTTTATAAGGCCAGTACCCGGCGTCCAAGGGCGTCGTTAAAGAAATCCAGGTGTCCAATTCCAAGGTCTTGGCCCTGGTAGACCAAGGTCTGCTCTATTAGGATTGGTGGCTCGCTACCCCAACCTTTTAGGGAACGCGCATATGAGATGGTACTTACGTCTTCAGTGGATCCAAGTGATTAGTATTTTCAAGTATATGCTTTAGCAAAGTTTTCGAAAGTTTAAGAAAGTTTTCAAAAGTTAAAGAATAGCTAAAGTTTCAAGTTGAGCCAAGAAAAGTAGATTGAGATTATTTATTGCTTGAGTATGCATGTTTTGAGTTATACATGTCCTTAGTTTTCTCTCAAGCATATTAGTATCTCATATGATGTTCAGTTTGATCTAGAAGCATGTTTGCATATTTCGAGTTTTTGTGAGCTAGATAGTACTTACTAAGCTTTTTGCTTACTAGTTGCATTTTCCTCTTATTGCAGATAAAGGTAAAGGCAAGCAATTCTGAAGGAAGACGACGAGGCGGTGCTGAGTAGAGTGTGTGTGGTGGCTGATTATGGAGAGATCCTTGAGACAAGACATTTTAGTTATTTGAACTGCAGTGTTTAAGCTTATTCAAATTTCAAGTTCTTACTTTATGGAGATTATGGAGTATTTGAGTTTTTGGGTAGTTTTATATGCTAAATTTCTAGAGTAAAGATTCCATGTCATTTCCTTTAGCATATATATATTCCCATGATTGCATTAGATGAGTAAAAGTGTGAGTAGTTAGAAATATTGATACTTTGATAGAAAAAAAAAGTGTTTGTGCCAAGATAGTATCAATTTTCCTTTTGAATTAAGTTTCATAGTTTAGATATGTTTAGAAAAGTTGCTTTCTCATTCCATAATGCCTTAGTGATGTTATAGAACATGCATATGGTGTTATAAATTCATAGAAGCCAAGATTGGTACAAACTCCATTGTTAAAATTTAGATAAACTTGTTTAGTTTGTTTTCTTCCATAAAAGTCCTAAATTCAAGTTTATAAATTCGTTTGAATGGCAAAATTGTTTAGGAGACTGATATAGAGTATAGAAATGATGACGTAGTTTGATGTGGCTCGAACTAGAAGGAATGGTGGACTTGGAAACCAACTGCCGAAAACCTGTAAAACTGCTCATAGCAGTATCAGTCGACTGATGACGTCATCAGTCGACTGGTACGGGCAGTTTGTGAAGGGTAAGGCTGTTTTCAATAGGCATTGGCTATAGGATTGAGAAGAGAGTATGACATGGTATTATTATACATGATTGCTTAAGCTAGAACCTAATCGTGAGCAGAATTAAAAGAAAAAAAAAGATTTCCGCATTTTTATCATATATCAAAAGTAGAGAAATAGTGAGGAGTAACGATCCGTCTAAGGTAAAGAGAAGGCGGGTCGCTACAGTTGGTATCAGAGCAGGTTCCATTCTCCAGCATCACACACACATCAGCATCAACCTTGCCGTCTTCAAGTAAGAAAGCTTTAAGTTTCAGTTTTTAAATTGCTCCTTTATTTAATTGCAGTATAGAGAAATGCTTAAGTACTACTCACATGTGCATAGAACAAGGAAGCATGTTTAATCCCTTAGTATCACGGAATCATGTTTAATCCCTAGAATGGATATCAGATTTCTAAGTAAGAAGACCAGTTTATATCTAGAGATGTAGTAGTGATTTCTTGTTTCTTTATGCGCTATTAGATGGCAAGAAGAGGCCGAGCTCCTAATGCTAATAACAGAACTCCAGTTCCAGATAACAGTGAGCCTGGCACAGAACAGCCAAACCTGATGGCAGTCATTGCTCAAATGCAAGCCCAGATTACAGAGCAACAGAAGACCATCGCCACACTGATGGCGAATCAGCACCCAGTGCCCCCTACACCACCCACAGCAGGAGTGGGAACTCCAGTGGTGGCTGAAGTTCCACCAGTCCCACAAGAGACCCCTGCAGTGAACCGAAGACAAGAAGCATACCTCGTCCAGTGGCAGAGGCTGAAACCCGAAAGCTTCTCAGGCACGACTGAGCCCTGGGATGCCCAGGCTTGGTTCAAGACTTTAGAGAGCACAATGGAACTTCTTGACTGGCCAGAGGTTGAGAAGGTCAAATGTGCCTCCTTCTGCCTAACTGGAGATGCTCGTATGTGGTGGGAGCGAGTCAAGAGTAAGAAGATAGTCAACCAGATGAGCTGGGCAGATTTTGAGCACGAGTTCTATGAGGAATTCTTCCACATGAAGGTCACCAACAAGCACTTCGAGGACTTTATGGAGTTCAGACAAGGTAGCCTACCAGTGGGAGAAGCAGTTGCAAAGTTCAACAGACTAGCTCGCCTCTGCCCAGAGCTAGTCAGCACAGAGAAGGAGCGAGTCAGACTGATGCTTCGCATGCTGAACCCGGAGATAGCACTCAACGTGAACAGCGGGATGCACCGACCCCAGACCAGCGAGGAGTTGGTCAGTAGTGCTCTAATCTCAGAGCACTACCTGAATAGCATCAAGGCACAGCAAGCACAGCAGAAGCCAGTCCTGACTGAGAACAAGACAATAGGAGGACAGAAGCCTCAGCCAAATAACCAGAACTGGAAGAATAAGAACCACAAAAGGAAGCAGTGGCCTGGCAGCCAAAAAGGAAACTCAGAGAATAAGCAAGCTAAGTATCCACCTTGTCCTAAGTGTGGGAGGAACCATCCAGGAGCATGCCTTTTGGGTGTAACTGGATGCTATTCATGCGGACAAGAGGGACACAGATCCAAAGAATGCCCAAACAAGTTTAAGGTACTTCCTCAGCAGTCCGTACAGCATGGAGGCAAGCCTCAGTTACACTACATGCCTACTATACTGGAGGGACCTCAGATCAGTCAGAGAGGGTTGGAAGCAGCACCAGTTCCAACCAATGCCAGAGTCTTTTCCCTCACGAAGGAAGAAGCTGCCAGCGCCTCCACGGTCGTAACAGGTCAAATAGTTATTTTTCAGCATTTAGCTACTACACTGTTTGACACTGGGGCGACCCATTCTTTCGTATCAGTACCTTTTGCTAGTAAGTTACAGGTGCCTACAGAGAGTTGGGAGTCTAGATTCCTAACAACTCTCCCTTCAGGGGAAATCATGGAGTCCACCCAGAGGCTCCGGGCTGTGCCAATCAAGATTTCAGACCGAGAGCTATATGTCGATCTGATAGTTCTTGCGATGCAGGACTTCGACATCATACTGGGCATGGATTTCCTCAGTAAGTACAGCGCTTCAGTGGACTGCCGTAGAAGGAAGGTGGTTTTCAGCCCAGAGGGAGAACCACCATTCGAATTTCAGGGAGCCCCAAGGAGGAAGACTCAGAAATTTCTCTCAGCCTTGGCAGCCCACCAGATGCTAGAGCAAGGGTGTGCTGGTTTTCTTGCACACATAGTGGACTCAGAAGCAAAGAAAGAACTTAAGCAGGAGGAGGTACGGGTAGTTTGCGAATATCCAGAAGTGTTCCCAGAAGAATTACCTGGACTACCTCCCAACAGAGAAGTGGAATTCGAGATCGAGCTAGTGCCCGGTACCGGTCCGGTCTCGAAGGCCCCATATCGCATGTCTCCAGCAGAGTTGAAGGAATTACAAGAGCAACTCCAGGAGCTACTAGACAAGGGCTTCATTCGCCCGAGTCATTCACCCTGGGGAGCTCCTGTACTATTCGTCAAGAAGAAGGATGGATCTATGCGTCTGTGCATAGACTACAGAGCTCTGAATAAGGTGACCATCAAGAACAAGTACCCCCTTCCTAGAATAGATGATTTATTTGATCAACTCAAAGGGGCTACAGTGTTCTCGAAGATAGATCTGCGTTCTGGGTATCATCAGCTAAAGGTTAAAGAAAGTGACATCCCCAGGACGGCCTTCAGAACAAGATACGGCCACTACGAATTTGTAGTGATGCCTTTTGGAGTAACCAATGCTCCAGCAGTCTTCATGGAGCTGATGAACCACATCTTTCGGGAGTATCTCGATAAATTCGTCATTGTGTTTATTGATGATATTCTCATATACTCACAGACTCCAGAGGACCATGCTACACACTTGAGGATAGTGCTGCAGATCCTTCAGCAGGAGAAGCTCTATGCAAAATTCTCAAAGTGTGAGTTTTGGCTAGATCAGGTGACCTTCCTAGGTCACATTGTATCCAAAGAAGGCATTCAAGTTGATCCAGCCAAGATAGAAGCAGTCAGCAACTGGTGTAGACCCAAGA
>JAGFNQ010005653.1:37378-66128 GCA_024364735.1 Boesenbergia rotunda
ATCTCCCGATTGATAAAAAGGGTCATTCAATTCGAAAATAAATAGGATTTTATTAATGTATGTTGATACATTCTTTAATCATTCTTCTCACATAAGCTCAATTTGTATTTCTAGGATAATCACTCGATCATGTCTTCTCTGAATTTGCGTTCCATTTTGGACACCAATAAACTGACTGGGCCAAACTTCATGGACTGGCTTCGAAACCTGAGGATAGTCCTCAAGGCAGAGAAGCTTGCTTATGTCCTTGAAGATCAACTTCCCAACCGTCCTCCTGAAAATGCAACTCCAGACCAGTTTCCTGAGTTGCTAAACCTGCTGAAGACTGTAGAGCCTTCTGTGAAGCAGGATCAAAAGACGGTACTGTTAGTTGGTTCCTCAAAGAAAGGTTCTAAGAGGAAGGCCAAAGAACAGAATAAGGGAAAGAAGAAAATGGCCAAAAAGATTGAAAATACCCTAAAAGGCACTTGCCATCACTATGGCAAGGAGGGTCACTGGCGAAGAAACTGCAAGGTTTATCTGGAGTCCTTGAAAGAGAAGGCATCCGATGCCCCATCCTCTTCAAGTTTCTTCGTTATTGAATGCCACTCTATTTCCTCAAACACCTGGGTACTTGATACTGGGTGTAGCTCACATATATGTAATGGCATACAGGGGCTAAGGAATAGAAGAAGACTCGTCATGGGAGAAGCGAATTTGCGAGTTGGAAACGGAGCAAAGATTACTGCTGTTGCCATCGGAACATATTTGCTAAAGCTCCCTATAGGACGTGTCTTAGAATTGGATAATTGTTATTTTGTTCCTTCGTTAATAAAGAACATTGTATCTATTTCATGTTTGAATGAAAAGGGTTATCATTTAACTTTTAGTAACAATTGTTGTTACATAACTTTAAATGACGTTCTTTATGGGAATGGAACTTTGTGCAATGGTATCTACATGTTAGATTTATCCGGTGACGTTTTCAATATCGAAGTTAGCAACAAACGTGCTGAATAGATAATCGAATAGACTCCTACACGTGGCATTGTCGTCTTGGCCATGTAAGTAAGAAACGCATGACCAAATTACACCGATGTGGAATTTTGGAATCATTTGAACCCGATTCATTTGATACATGCGAATCATGCTTAAAAGGCAAGATGACCAAATTACCCTTTTCCGGAAAAGGTAATCCAGTGGAGAATTGCTTGGTCTAATACATACTGATGTATGTGGACCAATGTCAACTCTTGCACAAGGAGGCTATAGCTACTTCATCACCTTTATCGATGATCACTCACGATTCGGGTACGTGTTCTTGATGAAACACAAATCTGAAGCTTTGAGAAATTCAAAGAGTTCAGAAATGAAGTAGAGAAACAGCTTGGCAAAAGTATTAAGATACTTCGATCCGATCGGGGTGGTGAATACTTAAGTCAAGAGTTTCAAGATTATCTTAGGGACAATGGGATATTGTCCCAATGGACTCGCCGTATACACCACAGCATAATGGTGTATCTGAGAGGCGCAACCGAACCTTGATGGACATGGTAAGGTCGATGATGAATCATGCAACTCTTCCAAAATCCTTTTGGGGCTATGCACTTAAGACAGCTGTTTACTTGCTAAACAGAGTCCCGACCAAGGTAGTCTCTACTACTCCATATGAGACATGGAATAGTAAGAAACCCCACTTAACTCACCTTAAGATATGGGGTTGTCCTGCTTATGTGAAGCGGATTGTATCAGACAAATTGGATGCTAAGTCTGATAAATGTCTATTTATTGGATACCCTAAGGAAACGAAGGGTTACCAATTCTATCATCCCTTGGAACAAAAGGTGTTTTTTTCAAGGCATGCTGTATTTCTGGAAAAAGAATTTCTTTTACAAGAAAACAGTGGGAGTGGCATTGAACTTGATGAAGTTCAAGAAACTCCAATAGACATTACAGAGACACCTAGTCTAGACCCACAACCAATACTCATAATGATGAGCTATCAGTTGAACCTAAAACTACACCACCTCTTCGTAGATCTGATAGGACACGCAATATTCCAGAGAGATACGGATTTCTCGTAAGTGAATCGAACGACGTGTTACTCATAAGCGATGACGAACCTATCAGTTATGAAGATGTTCTGAAAAGTTCAGAAAGGGACAAATGGCTTGAGGCCATGAAGTCGGAAATGGATTCCATGTACGAAAACCAAGTATGGGACTTGGTTAACCCACCTGAAGGGATTAAGCCCATAGGGTGCAAGTGGGTTTTCAAGAAGAAAACCGACATGGAAGGTAATGTTGTTACCTTTAAGGCTAGATTAGTGGCAAAAGGATATCGTCAGAAGCAAGGAATTGATTATGACGAAACCTATTCGCCAGTAGCTATGCTTAAATCCATTCGGATGCTCCTAGCCATAGCAGCTCATTATGATTATGAGATATGACAAATGGATGTGAAAACAGCTTTCCTTAACGGAAACCTGCTTGAGGATGTATACATGATACAACCTGAAGGTTTCACATCGGTTGATAAAACCAAAGTATGCAAGCTTCGACGATCCATATATGGACTGAAGCAAGCATCTAGGAGCTGGAACATCCGTTTTGATGAGACAATCAAAAAGTTTAATTTCTCACAAAATCCTGACGAACCTTGTGTGTAGAAGAAGGTTAGTGGGAGTGCAGTCGTATTTCTAGTATTATATGTCGATGACATATTACTTATAGGAAACGATATATCAGTCTTACAGACAGTTAAAATTTGGTTGTCCAAAACTTTCTCCATGAAAGACCTGGGAGAAGCAACCTATATCCTTGGGATTAGAATCTATAGAGATAGATCAAAACGGTTGCTTGGTCTTTCGCAGTCTACATATATAGACCGAGTGCTAAAAAGGTTTAGCATGTCGGAATCCAAGAAAGGTTACCTTCCCATCAGGCATGGGATCAACCTTTCAAAGTCTATGTGTCCGCGCACAGAAGACGAGAGGATTTGCATGAATAAGATTCCTTATGCATCCGCGATAGGATCTATCATGTATGCTATGTTATGTATAAGGCCCGATGTATCGTATGCTTTGAGCGTCACAAGCAGATACCAGTCGGATCCAGGAATGGATCATTGGGCGGCTGTTAAGACAATCCTTAAGTACTTAAGAAGAACTAAGGATGTGTTCCTAATATATGGAGAAGGAGATATGGTAATACGTGGGTATACAGATGCCAGTTTCCAGACAGATAAGGATGACTCCAAATCTCAGTCTGGATACGTATTTACTTTGAATGGAGGCGCAGTAAGTTGGAAAAGTTCCAAACAAGACACCGTAGCGGATTCTACCACGGAAGCGGAATATATCGCAGCTTCGGAAGCAGCAAAAGGAAGCAGTTTGGATCAAGAAGTATGTCTCCGAACTTGGTGTGGTTCCAACCATTGATGAAGCAGTGCCGGTTTACTGCGACAACAATGGAGCTATTGCACAAGCAAAGGAACCAAGGTCTCATCAGCGATCCAAACACGTGCTTCGCCGCTATCATCTGATCAGAGAGATTATAAGTAGGAATGATATACAAATTGAGAAAATTCCCACTGAAAGGAATTTAGCGGATCCTTTAACTAAGGCCTTACCTCAAAACAAGTTTGAGGGTCATGTTAGAGCCTGTGGTATTGGATACCGTAGCGATTGGCATTAGGCCAAGTGGGAGTTTGTTAGTGATATGAGAGAAGTGTCCTAAGGCAATCGCCTTATGATTGTAAACATTTATTTAATAAATGATAATTCACTATTTGAGTATACATGTTTGTGTATTTGATTGGGATCTTAAACTCATCTACTGAATGTCCGCAATATAATTCACAGCATAAGAGAATTTGTGATGGGATCACAACTAGTGATTATCTCTAAATGTGCAAATGTGAAGTATTGAAAGTATCCCTAGTCGATGAATTGATAAAAACGGAGACTATCAAATCTGTTGAGACTAGCATGGGTTATTCTCTAATCAGCTGATTCTCACTGGCTGGTGACATTGGGATGTCCGGAGATAAACATGGATGCTAGTTAAGGGAACTAGTTCATTGGAGTGACTAGCCGTAAAACTTCATATGGTAATCTACATATAGATATGTCAATGAAGTTCTTACTGCAGCTTAAGTGCGATGTTCCTTTGACTTGCGGTGTTCAAGTCATCTTGGTCATGGAGACTTATACTTTAACATCTTAAGCAAGCATCTCCAAGGAGGTGTGGACCCAGGATGATTGGGTATAAGCCGAAGTGCCCGAAGATGTTTGAACAACCAACAAAGGATTCACCACTCCTTGCGAGGAGATGTATACCCAGGCCTATCGTCGGATTGTTACTCAAAGCCTCTGGCCAGAGCATATCATGTTTAGAGTATGAGTCTCTTAAATACATGAGAGTAATTAGAAATCCAAAGGACGAGAAAGACACTACTTGGGCTAGGTGTGACGTAGTCAGTCTAGTGGGGACTAACACAAACAGACCATGTCCTAAACCAAGTGGGTATAAGATGGTGAAGGGAATGGGGCACGATTCATTAGAGCTGCTGAAGGGTTTCAGAATTCTTTCTGAGGTCAACCGTTGATCATTCGATTAATTGGGGGTCATGATGTACTACTAGGTGCCACTCATGATCGTTCTATAATTAAGTGATTATAGACGACCAACATAAATCTAAAGCCTATTTAGTCACACGCACTACGAGTAATCCGAGGGATTTTAAAATGAGTTGAAAATTGGATTTTCCGATCAAGAGAAATAAGTCGAATCTGAATTTATCAGAGGCGCAATGGAAGCTAAAAATGGCTAAGTCTTTTGATGGCTTATTGGGCGAATTAAATGAGTTTAATTCGCGATGGGAGCAGCTTGGTTTGGCCGGCCATAGAGGGTGTCCACCCTCTTGGTTTGGCCGGCCATTAAAAGGGGAATAACCCAATTTAATTGGTTTAATTAATAAAATAAATCTAGCGCGATTTGTTTTATAAATTATGGATAAATAAATTGATATATAAAGAAATTTATATAAAGAGATTTATAAAGAAATTTGTAGAAATTTATTCTTTTTATGGAAATTAAAATGAACCATGAATTGGTTTAATTTTAATTTATAAAATCAATTATGAATTGATTTATCCATGATAAGAAAATTTTATACAAATTCTATTCCATAATTAAAAGTGAGAAGTATTTGTTTTATTATAAAGTTAGTTATAATAAAACTTGGCTTAAACAGAATAATTCATAAGAGAATTTATAGGATAAATTTCTTATGAAAATTCTGTTAAGAGGGAGACTTGGCAAGGGAGAGGTTACTATATAAAGGAACCAAAGGCAAGCCTTGAATTCCAATCAATAGATTAATTAAGAGATTAATTCTCTCCCTCTCTCTCTTATTCTCTTTCTCTCCTTCTCCTTCCCAAGCTAGGGCCGGCGCCCCTTGTCCAAGCTAGGGCTGGCGCTCCCTCATCCTCCCTTGAGGTTGCCGTGAGTCACTATAACCAAGGAGAAGCCAACCAAGAAGAAGAAGAAGTGGATCACAACTCCTTCCTTCCCGGAATTTAGATTCTGTTACTTGGTGGTTAGTTTCCTTTTCTTCTCTCTTGATCTTCTAGTTGTGCCAATAGAGAATCTAGTAGTTCTCGTCGGCACAAAACTCATGACTTTGCGAAGTCATCCCGAAGAGAACTCGGCGTGGACGCGAATAGAGGCGGAGCTTCCAAGGGACGCTACGGTTGGATCTCGTTCCTTACTTCGAGTTACGCGAGGTACTAAGTAAATTAGTTTACTTTTCCGCAAAATTTTAATTTATGATCATGTCCACACATCATAAGGTCGCATGCTAGATACGTGGTTAAAAATAGTTGAGAAATTATTTATGCTAATTCTTCCGCTGCACGTAAATATTTTAAAATTTACGAACCCGTATCCTTGTCAACATGCACCCGGTCCCAACATTATGCATATATATATAAGGATGCTTAGACTTTACAACATGCTTTTAAATACTTTAACATAATCATAACATTCATTGGGCCCTGGCTTGTACCACATTCATACATCATATGTGTGCATCCCTAAGTAAATACAAGGTAGCTAATCTCGACCTACTAGGGTAAGGGCAGCTTCATCGGTAGTCCCGAACCATAAGGACAGCTTCATCGGTAGTGCCGAACCGTGGACAGCTTCATCGGTAGTCCAGAACCGTGGACCTTACTTAGGTCCGGTACAAGCCCATAAAATAAAATAAAATGCTTTCGCATGCTTTTTCATTCATCATCATTCATAGCATATTCATTCATTCATCATACTTAACATCATCGTTATGCCTCAAAGGCATGAACTTTAACTTCATTCTTCATTTTCATTCTTAAACATGGCATCATTTTCATTCTTAAACATGGCATATGTACACATCATTCATAAAGCATGGCATACATACAATTTATTCATAAACATGGCATACCTACATATCATTCATAAGACATGGCATACATACATATTATTCATAAAACATGGCATACATACATATCATTCATAGATCATGACACATGTCTTAAACATTTATGACCTAATCATATATTTCATGACATATAAACTAATGGTTTGGTTACCATAAAAATTCTTCCATCTTACTTAAACATACCTCTTAGTAACATATACCCAAGCATCTTTGTAGGTTTAACCCAACCCTAGCCCTAGGTTATGGCCTTGGCCGAAAGTCCCCAAGGAACCCTAGGTTCATGAAACATCACATAACTTCCCAAACAACATCCCATACATACATACTAGGCCATAGGGAACATTTGATCCCATACTTAAAGCCAACCTTAATCCTTTAACCCTAATCTTGCTCTTGGCCGAAACTTCAAGGCCATGGGGGCATGGAAAAATTTCCATTAAAACCCCAAATCAATTGTTAAACACCAACCATACCTTACCATAGGGCCATTGGGGCCCTTACTTGAAATAAATCCTAACTTTCCACCCTATTAGGGTACTTGGCCAAAACATATAGGGTCTCAAGGCCATGTGAACATTCACATAAACACCCTCCATCTCCCTTATATCATGTTAATACATCAAACACATACTTGAGGTTTTAGACCCAACTCCACCCATGGGGTCTTGTTGTTGGCCGAAACCCTAGGGTATCCTAGGGTATCCCAAAAATTCCCAAAAATTATATTTAATCTCTAAACATCATAAGAGTACATTAAACAATATTATCAAGATTTTTAGCATCATCATGGACCCTAAAACATAGTGGCTGAAACCCATAGGGTCTCTAGGGTGCTTGGTTTTGTTTCTTTCAACATCAATTCCCAAAAACCAACCAATAAATCATGCTAAAACATAAGGAACTATTATACCACAGGTGAGGGAGTCTTACCTTGGGTTTCTTGATTTTTAAACCTTAAAAAAGAAGGAAACTGCAAAATCATTGAACACTTGAACCCCCTTGTCCTTGTATCCTTGGAAATCCCTTAGATCTTGGAGATGAGACCTTCTTGTGGAGCTTTTCCCAAGGGAAACTCTTCCTTTGGTGTTCGGCTAGGATGAGGGAAGGAGGAGGAAGAAAATGCAAAGTGATGGAAGGAAGAGGTAACTGTCAAACCCCCCCTCTTTATAGCCCATTAAGGTGGTAAATGAAGAGTCTCTCCATGACCCTTCATCTTCTTCTAAGCCTTAACCAATATCCACTTCATTCCCTCATAACATTCTCTTGCTAGGTGAGTTGGTTAGAGCATACATGGTTGTACAAGAGGTCAAGGTTCAATCATTGGTAGATGCACAATTTTTTTCCACTTATTTTTATTTTATTTTCCTAGTATTTTCAAAAATCCCTTAAAAATTCCCCCATAATTATGTTAATATTTCTTATTAAAATCCCTTTATATTTATATAAATTTTCACCTAAAATCCACCAATAATTATGGTACTAAAAAACCCATATAAGACCCATTAGTGCCCTTTTTCCCCAATTTAAACGAGAAAACATGGATTTTCTAGACCAAACTTCGCATTAATATTTCTAGGTTCCTCGGAAAATTATCTAGTCATGCTTAATATTTTAAGGAAATATTAAGAGAATTTTCCGGGTTGTTACAGTTGTGGCTGGCCAAGCAAAGAGGATTGAGGCCCTCTTTGGCTGGCCCATCCAAGCCAAGCCCCAATGAATTAAACTTATTTAATTCATCTATTAAGTCTTCAAAAGACTTAGCCATTTTACGCTTCCGATGCGTCTCTGAAAAATTCAGAATCGACTTATCGTTTGGCTCTACCAAACCTAATCTCTCTTGATTGGAAAATCTAATTTTCAACTCATTTTAAATCCCTCGGATTACTCGTAGTGCGTGTGACTAAATAGTCTTTCGATTTATGTTGGCCGTCTATAATTAATCAATTAATTATAGAACGATCATGAGTGGCACCTAGTAGTACATCATGATCAAAAATTAATTGAAAGATCAACGGTTGACCTTAGAAACAATTCTGAAACCCTTCAGCAACTATAATGAATCGTGCCCCATTCCCTTCACCATCTTATACCCACTTGGTTCAGGACATGGTCTATGTGTGTCAGTCCCCACTAGGCTGACCACGTCACACCTAGCCCAAGTAACGTTCTCTCGTCCTTTGGATTCTAATTACTCTCATGTATTTAAGAGACTCATACTCTGAACATGTCATTCTCTAGCTAGAGGCTTTGAGTAACAATCCGACGATAGGCCTTGGGTATACATCTCCTCGCAAGGAGTGGTGAATCCTTAGTAGGTTGTTCAAACATCTTCGGGCACTTCGGCTTATACCCAACCATCCTGGGTCCACACCTCCTCGGAGATGCTTGCTTAAGATGTTAAAGTATAAGTCTCCATGACCAAGATGACTTGAACACCGCAAGTCAAAGGAACATCGCACTTAAGCTGCAGTAAGAACTTCACTGACATGTCTATATGTAGAGTACCATGTGATGTTTTATAGCCAGTCACTCCAATGAACTAGTTCCCTTTGTTGGGACCGATTGGCGAGCTAGAGGGGGGGGGGTGATTAGCTTCGATTCGCTCTTTGATGATTTGTCGCGGCGGAAGACTCGAGCAAACGCTAACACAAAGGATTTACTTGGTATCCACCCCGGTCGGGTGACTAATCCAAGGATCCACTCTCCTCACACTCTCATGCACAATGAAAGTCTCCTTCTTGAGGTGGAGAAACCTCTTACAAGCTTGTTACAAAGATACAACAAGAACAAAGCAAATACAAGATAAAATCTTACAAGATTTACAAATAAGCTCACACTTTGCTTTCCTTGCTATCTTCAAGCTTGTGATTGCCTCTTGGACCTTGGAAATGCAGCAGCAACGAGCTCCAAGGCTTCCCTTGAAATGGCAATGTAGTTGAAGAAGAAGAGGAGAAGTTCTGCAGCCAAAGACCTGCGCAAAAACCCTTATACCCGACGCCTAGGGTTTGGTAATCGATTAGTCAATCGATTACCACGTAGGATTTAGCCGTTCATCGGCTAGTTTTCGAACGGTAATCGATTAGCCAATCGATTACCCGTGCCCTGAATCGATTACCCAATCGATTCAGAGCTTCTCTGTTCTCTCGTGCAAACTCAGTGATCGATTACCCCAATCGATCAAGAGACACCTTAATCGATTGACCAATCGATTAAGGAAGGCTGAATCGATTACCCAATCGATTCAGTTACCTTCTATCCTCTTGCTGAAACTTCCCTAATCAATTCAGCTACCCAATCGATCACCCAATTGATTGAGTCCAACCTAACTTGTCTCCACAAGTCTAGGATCCCCTACCAAGTGTCCGGTCAACCCCGTTGACCAACTTGGATTTCTCCTCCTAGCTCCCAGCTCGGACTTACCCTGGTTCCCAACCAGATTCGCCTAACCCTCGAGTTAGGTCTAGTCTCTCGGTAGACATCCACCTTGCCAGCATGCGATCTCCCCGATCCATCTGGACTTCACCTAGTCCCACTAGGTGTACCTAGTCCCACTAGGCCTTTTCCATGCCAGCGTGCGATCTCCCCGATCCACCTGGACTTCACCTAGTCCCACTAGGTGTGCCTAGTCCCACTAGGTCTTTTTCCATGCCAGCGTGCGATCTCCCCGATCCACCTGGATTTCACCTAGTCAAGTCTCCAGTCAACCTTGACCCACTTGACACCATACGACATTCAAACATAATTATCAAATTCAAACATCAATGTCAAACATCGAAACATACACCTCAAGCTCACCCGAGCTTACTAGACTCAAGCTCACCTGAGCTTTGTCAAACTAGGTCAACCCTGACCTAACCAAGATTGCACCAACAATCTCCCCCTTTTTGATGTTTGACAATATGTTTGAGAAAGACTAATCCCTATTAGCCTTTCAATTTTCTCCCCCTTTGACACACATCAAACACTCTCCCTGAAGGTCTATATGGTCAAAGGTATACACAATGAAAATCCCATACTTTTCATTGAACCTATGCACAACCTTGAGCATTCATCATAATGAAGATTTCCAATCTTCATCCTTTCATTTTACCAAAAATAAAAATACAACCACATGTTGTTAAGGAAGACCTCCCCCTCAAAACATGCTCTAAACCTCTATCATTGCACCAACAATAATTTTTGAGTTCCTAAAACCTTTAGGAAAACTCAACTTGAGGTGATTGAGATTTTGGGATTCAAAACTTGAACCAAAACCTCTCCTTAACCCTTAAATGTTCACCGAACCGTTTCCCTTTTTGATTTCACAATGAAATTTACCCAAATATACTTATAAAAGTATTCCAAGAGGTTAGGGATTGGTAGGTTACTCAAAAATGGGTTAATGGACAGAAAACTGACAGTTTCAGTCTCACCAATCGATTGGTGTTGGGAACCAATCGATTAAACTAGCCTTAATCGATCAACGGATCGATTACGGCTGACTGTAATCAATCAAATGATCGATTACGCGAGCCTCTGTGCTCGGAAAAAGATCGACCAATCGATTGACCAATCGATTGGCTATGGTCCCAATCGATCACCTGATCGATTGGGAGTTTCTGAAATCTGAAAACAATTTCAGATCCGAAATTCAGAAATCCCTAAATAATTCTACAAAATTCGAAAAATTCTAAAATTTTGTGTAGACACTATTTATACCATATTCTATCATGGAAAAATAGTTTTCTATGAAAATAACCTTCATTTCCAACGATTGACACAAAATTGGAAACCACTGAAATACTTCAATGTTTTACTCTATTTTGTATCCAATTCATCAATGATGAGTGCTATCAAAAGATAGTCTTCACCAAGGTTTTCCAAGATAGTTGTAAAATGTTTTTCAAAAACAATATCCAACCATGTTCCTTGGGCTAAATGCACATGACTTGTACATTAGCTTTCCCAATGATTGGAGTTCATTGAATCTCATGTTTTGATGATACTAAAACTCAAATATGATGTACTTTATCAACACCTTGTGTTTTGTTCATCACCCTAACATCTCACTTGTTTCTAATGTGTCTCAAAAACACACACAAGTCAACTTATGGTCTTAGTGAGATGTGAAAGTCATGTTCTCCCTAATCTAAGGGTTCATGCATTTCTACCTAGGCATTATAAACCTTGATCATCCACCTAGGATGCCAATTAATGCCAATGTCCTTAAGTTCAATAAAAATTGATTTATGCATGATTAATGATTATGACATGCATCATATTAGGATTTTCAAAAGAAATTATAACTAGATGATGCATGTATGACATGACATGTAATATTTTCATAATAAATATGGATGATGAAATATGATGTCATGGCATGTGATAGGGCATACAAAACATGACATAGTGTCATAAAAGAATATACCTAGATTTCCTATCTAAGTATCAATAACTCATCGCTAAGCCATTGATATCCCTAAATTTGCCCTAATTTCCAAGATAATGCCCAAAACTCCCCAACTTGGCTTATCTTTGGATTTTATCCTAGTTGTGCCAACTTTTATTAGATTCAATCTTCCAAAAATATAGTTTGGCATCAATTTTACTCCTCCTAGAGTAAACACATGAATCCTTTATTTTCAAGGGTAGTAATTCCTTGAAAATGTCCCAAAGTGCCAACTTCATCAAGGTTGGGTTAACTACTCTTCCAATTAGAGTTGACACTCCCTAGACCTATCTAGGGTGTGGCGAACACACTCTTAGGAACCCAAAACCTATTGGTGCTCCTTGGGTGTTCTAGGTATTCACTAGGGATGACTTCCCTTGATACCTTCCTAAAGACTTTCTTAGGCTTCTCCGAAGCCTTAGTCACCTTTGTCTTGTCTTGGTCAACTCTAGGGATGGCTTCCCTTGTGACCTTGACTTGACTCCTAGACCTAGATTTAGTTCCATATTTATATGGAACTCTATGATAGGATGGACCATCATCCTTAGTCTTAGGTTTGTACCCCAAACCTTTCTTGCTCCTAGAAGGTCCTTGATTTCCTAAACCTAGGTTTTGATCCTTAGATCCCTTAAATAGATCTTCTATTCTTTTGAGGGATTTTTCTAATTTATCAAGTTTTGACCTCAAAACTTGATTTTCAATCATTACCTCCTCAAGGCTTGGTTTTCTAATATAGCCTTGGTGATTGTTTTTCTTAGCCTTGGATTGGGTAGGTCTTCCTTGGAAATTCCTAATTTGTTCCCTATACTTAGAGGTGGTAGTCCTAGCATGGAAAGCTCTATAGTTTTCCTTAGGATTTTTATACCTCCTATTTTCATGATAAATAGCATTAAAATGATAATAGTTATCTCTAGCATGCATATTATCATGATGAAAATAAGTACCATTACCTAATGATACCTTAGTCTTGTTCTTGGAGGATCCCCCTTGATTTGAACTCCTCCCTTTTGCCTTGGTCGGTTTCTTCCCCTTTGGACATTGATTTCGATAATGTCAATTTTCTTTGCATGAGAAGCACACTATGTGCTTCTTATCCTTCTTTATCACGAGGCCGACCTTCTTTGCCTTCTCCTTGGTCTTGGGTGCCATTTGCACCTTCTTCTTGACCAATTTTGGACACTTACTCTTATAGTGCCCTTTTTCCCTACACTCAAAACAAATGATATGATTTTTATTTTTACAACTTGAAATTCTTATACCTTCATGTGGTGTAGAGGTGGCACTTTCTTCTTCTTCATTGACATTGGAATATGATGTTGAAGCTTGTCTTTGATCCGATGCCAATGACACATTTTGCTCCCCCTCAATCCTAGAGGTGGAGGCTTCTTGAATTTCCTCTTCAACCCTTGAGGTAGAGGCTTCTTGAGCTTCATCTTCGGATGTTGAGCACCTCTCAACTTCCGAGTCCTCTTCACTTGATGAATCTCCCTCTTCGGATTTTTCTTGATTTGGTATAGTGGAGGGATCTTCATGAAGCCTTGCCAATTTGCTCCATAGCTCTTTGGCGTCTTAAAATTCTCCAATCTTGTCCAAGATGGTGCTTGGCAAAAGATTGACCAATAGCTTCATCACTTTGTAGTTGGCCTCGCATCTCTTGATTTGCTCCTCATTCCATTTGCTTTTCTTGAGGAGTTTTCCTTTTGAACTTGTTGGAGCTTCAAAACCCTCCATTAGAGCAAACCATTGCTCTATCTCCATCATGAAATAATTTTCGATCTTTGACTTCCAAAGACCAAAATTCGCCTTGTCGAATGGTGGAGGTGCCCTTGTGTCATAGCCAAACTCCATTCTTGAAGTTGAAACCCCTTGATGATGACTTCTTGAAATTAGGGTTTCTTCCAACTTCTTCTTCTTCCTCTAGCTCTTGCCCTCTTGGCGATGAGTCCAAATAAGAGCAACCTTGCTCTGATACCACTTGTTGGGACCGATTGGCGAGCTAGAGGGGGGGGTGATTAGCTTCGATTCGCTCTTTGATGATTTGTCGCGGCGGAAGACTCGAGCAAACGCTAACACAAAGGATTTACTTGGTATCCACCCCGGTCGGGTGACTAATCCAAGGATCCACTCTCCTCACACTCTCATGCACTATGAAAGTCTCCTTCTTGAGGTGGAGAAACCTCTTACAAGCTTGTTACAAAGATACAACAAGAACAAAGCAAATACAAGATAAAATCTTACAAGATTTACAAATAAGCTCACACTTTGCTTTCATTGCTATCTTCAAGCTTGTGATTGCCTCTTGGACCTTGGAAATGCAGCAGCAACGAGCTCCAAGGCTTCCCTTGAAATGGCAATGTAGTTGAAGAAGAAGAGGAGAAGTTCTGCAGCCAAAGACCTGCGCAAAAACCCTTATACCCGACGCCTAGGGTTTGGTAATCGATTAGTCAATCGATTACCACGTAGGATTTAGCCGTTCAACGGCTAGTTTTCGAATGGTAATCGATTAGCCAATCGATTACCCGTGCCCTGAATCGA
Organism: Boesenbergia rotunda; assembly: GCA_024364735.1. Lineage (NCBI taxonomy): Eukaryota > Viridiplantae > Streptophyta > Magnoliopsida > Zingiberales > Zingiberaceae > Boesenbergia > Boesenbergia rotunda. The sequence continues at coordinate 51,804 of JAGFNQ010005653.1, forward strand.
TTACCCAATCGATTCAGAGCTTCTCTATTCTCTCGCGCAAACTCAGTGATCGATTACCCCAATCGATCAAGAGACACCTTAATCGATTGACCAATTGATTAAGGAAGGCTGAATCGATTACCCAATCGATTCAGTTACCTTCTATCCTCTTGCATAAACTTCCCTAATCAATTCAGCTACCCAATCGATCACCCAATTGATTGAGTCCAACCTAACTTGTCTCCACAAGTCTAGGATCCCCTACCAAGTGTCCGGTCAACCCCGTTGACCAACTTGGATTTCTCCTCCTAGCTCCCAGCTCGGACTTACCCTGGTTCCCAACCAGATTCGCCTAACCCTCGAGTTAGGTCTAGTCTCTCGGTAGACTTCCACCTTGCCAGCATGCGATCTCCCCGATCCATCTGGACTTCACCTAGTCCCACTAGGTGTGTCTAGTCCCACTAGGTCTTTTTCCATGCCAGCGTGCGATCTCCCCGATCCACCTGGACTTCACCTAGTCAAGTCTCCAGTCAACCTTGACCCACTTGACACCATACGGCATTCAAACATAATTATCAAATTCAAACATCAATGTCAAACATCGAAACATACACCTCAAGCTCACCCGAGCTTGCTAGACTCAAGCTCACCTGAGCTTTGTCAAACTAGGTCAACCCTGACCTAACCAAGATTGCACCAACACCCTTAACTAGCATTCATGTTTATCTCCGGACATCCCAATGTCACCAGCCAGTGAGAATCAGCTGATTAGAGAATAACCCATGCTAGTCTCAACAGAATTGATAGTGTCCGTATTTATCAATTCATCAACTAGGGACAATTTCAATACTTCACAATTTCACATGTAAAGATAATCACTAGTTGTGAATTCATCACAAATTCTCTCATACTGTGAATTGTATTGCGGACATTCAGTAAATGTGTTTAAGATCTCAATCAAATACACAAATATGTATACTCAAATAGTGAATATTCATTTATTAAAATAAATGATTACAATCATAAGACGATTGCCTTAGGACACATCTCTCATATCACTAACACGGGCATCCTCGACACCTCAGCTAGGTCTACACATCTCGAAAATTCTCGGCACCATGAGATGATAGGATCTTTGGATGCTCTCGGCAGGGCATCCTCGGTGCCTCGGCCAGTTCTACACATCTCGGGCATCCTCGGCACCACGAGATGGTAGGATCTTCAGCTGCTCCCGGCCGAGTATACATAATAAGCTTGACCCCTAACGGGGGAGAATGAATATCGAATGAGATAATTGAATAAGCTCGACCCCGAACGGGAGAGAATGAATCCCGAACAAGATAATATAATAAGCTCGACCCCGAACGGGGGAGGATTAATCCAGAACGAGTTAATATAATAAGATCGACCACGAACGGGGGAGACTGAATCCCGAACGGTCGAACATAATATGTTGTATCCCGAATGGGGGAGACTGAATCCCGAATGAGATAATTTAATAAGCTTGACTCCGAACGGGGGAGACTGAATCCCGAACGGGCGAATATAATAACCTCTACCCCGAACGGGGGAGACTAAATCCCGAATGAGATAATATAAATAAGCTCGACTCCAAATGTGGGAGGATGAATACCGAACGAGATAATATAATAAGCTCGACCCCAAACGGGGGAGGTGTCTGTACAACAACACGGCTTGATGGACGCCTTCCCTAACTGGACCTCCGTAGAGCTCTTAGCTAGGACTAGCGAGATAGGCTCAAGGCTCCTAGCTGGTAGGATAGGCACCCGTTTAAGTGCACCAACGTGATGGATAGCTTGGCGGGTTTCCTAACACTACTAGAAAAAATGCATTTAACAACAGTGAATCACTGTTGTCGTAGGCCATTTACCACTGTTGTTAAAGGTCATGTTGTTAAAGGGGGGGTCTACGACAACAGTGAATCACTGTTGTCGTATATCATATTCGACAACAGTTTGACTTCCACTGTTGTCGTATGTCACATTTCACAACAGTTTTTCACTGTTGTAATTTATTATATTCGACAACGGTTTATCACCGTTGTCGTATGACTTATTCACCGTTGTCTTTTATTATATTCGACAACGGTTTTATCACTGTGTTGTCGTATGCCACCGTTTATCTACAACAACAGTTTAGCTTAAAAAAAATCTGTTGTGCGTTTGCACTGTTCCACAACAGTTTCATACCAATTTGACAACAAAGATATTTCCATTATATTTTCAATTAAAAGGCAATAATTTAACCTCGAAACAAAAACTATATATATCAAACATCATCAACATATTTACAATAAAGATCCACCATAAGCTTTCTACAGACGAAATCACAAAAGTATCTTCTGTCCAAAAACCTTTCTACAGACGAAACCACTAAAGTATCTTCTGACCCAAATTACAAGAGTTCAAATTATATATAATTCTGACCCAATATGATCACGAACAGGTCCCTGCAGCTGGAAGGTCAGATTAATGGTCTTCAAACATGATCACGAACAAGTCCCTGCAGCTGGAAAAAAGAGAACAAACACTCTAATTAGTTATTCTATTAAATGCATATGTCCAATAAAAAATGATCCATAAAGATATGTATCAACAAACAACAAAAATAACAAACTAACAAATAAACAAACAAAAAAGATATCAACACTTACAATTATAAGGAAACTGTTAGCTTGGTTTATCTAGACAGGGATTCCATTGAGACGATCCCAATGCTAGATGGAGAGAGAGGAAAAAAACACAGAAAAAAAAGTTGGTTATCAAGTTTTGTTTCTCTATTTAGTAAATTTATTATATAGATATCCATAAAGAAGGATGAGCAGATGAATAGAATAATCACCCTATAGATCCTAAATTTAAGTATTCAAAAAATATAAGAAAATGAAATGGCTTTTAGAGATCAGGCCTGCCCTCAAGGAGTCATTCAGGGGTTATAATTATAATGTCTGAAAATTGTAAAAGACATGCATAAAAAGGATTCAGGAACATGGGAATTTTCTAGAATCAGTTTAGCATAGACTACCTTTTCAACATGAGTTAGTTCAGGTGAAAGATTCTGAGCAACTACTCGCATAAGCACATCCTTTGAGCTGCAACAAAATTAATTAAGCAAAATTATGAAACAAGTATTATCAGACAAACAGAATTAAACAAATAATAATAATGGAGAAGTGACATTAGTTGAGAAAATAAAAATCAAGGTTAAAAGATCACAATGAGCAGCATGCGTTAGAACTCCATGAAGACTACTTCCTGTTGTTACAATCACAGAGTTAACTCGGAAGTCACGCATCTTTTTTGTCGCAACAGAGATAGGATCTGAGGGAGACACTGTCGCAACTCTGCAGACAGGTTTCAGAAAGGTCCATAACAATAATAATTGCATTGGTACAAGGAAAAAAAAATCTAAGCTTAAGGCTACAGACGTACTTTGAATGCTCTGCCACAAAAGTTGCAAGTGTTGGCTTAAACATTCTTTCTCGGAGAGTTTCAATGAAAGCGTAGGGTGCTGCATCAAGGAAAAAGGATGAATCATGAATAATTCAATAAAGTAGATATAGCAATTATATAATCAAAGTTATCTCAAGAATAAACAAAGTCCTTTTCATGGTTCAACAGTAGAACTCAACATTGAATAAAGTTGTCAAAAAGCAGAAACAGTCTCATAAAATAGCCACCTAAAATCGAACATGCACTCCACATGTCTCCGATGAACCGTTGGGCAATACTTTTATAAATAATCAAGTAGTTGAATATCATTGGCATAATTATCAAACCAACTTAGTCCCCCCACCTATTTGGAAACTAATAATGTGACAACTTATTAAAGTAATAATATACTGTATCATAAAGAAGCTTATAAAATTAATTACAATTTTTTTCATTCACCATTCAGCTGCACATTCATTAGGCTTAACAAGTGTTGTGTGTGCTAATATTGTTAATTACATCCTTAACATAATTAATGACAATGTGGGCCATGTTTAAGATTTTTAATCCATGCATTATTTTGCTCTCAATTCAAGTCAATAAGAGCCGTTGAATACAATAGCAAAACAAACACTTATCAAACAAGAATTTCAAATTTAGATGTCATTAGAACACAAACATCATTTCATCCTTATTTTGGTTAACACATGTGGGCATATACCTTCATCTCCTTTTCAGATCAGGTATTTCTCATGGCTCTGTATCACTTGTCATGTATGCGACTAAAAACATAATGACTCAAATCAATCTAATGAGAACACTAGATAAAGTCCATATATCTTAAGGACAATGTGTGTTGTACAGTACTAAAAGGAAGGACTTTATTCTCAGAGCTATCTGACAGTTTCATTCATAGCCTACTATCATTCTAAACAGTAAAATTTGTAAAAAGGGATATGAATCAAAATGACACCAGTATTAACATGGTACACATTTGTAGTTGTTCATTCCAAACAGTGAAACTGAAAAAGGAATATGAAAAAAAATGGTTCCTCAACTTATCTACTTAAAGTTTATTTCTTCTTCCCTGAAGATTTTCAATCCTCAACTTTTATGATGAATGGAAGTGTTGAGGAGCAATTGAGTATATCCACAAACATGCTGCAAATAGCAACACTAGATGACCTAATCTACTCATGCCTTGTTCGTTGAGATACAATAAATCCTCTAACTTGACAAGCTATTTTCCCATTGGCGTTCAACTCCCTCAACTGCAGCTGCAATAGCACTACCTTGTTCAGCAGCTTTTTCCATTTTTGATATAGCATCATACAAGCATCTTGTAATATCCAGCATGGCAATAACTTCGTCATTCTCTACTACAGGAAGGTGCCTAAATTTCCCTACAAAAGACCAAGCAAATGAAAAGTGAGTTAACCCACAAAGAATAAGAAATTTTGAACCTAGAAACAATACAGTGTTTAAAAAAATATGAGAGGAACAACAAATTTTATTACAATATGATATAGTCCTGAAACATCAAAGCTACTGCTAGGAAAGTACCCCTTCTCTGGTCTAAAGCATATCATCAACTGGAAATATGTACTATTTACCATGCAAAATAGAGTAAACAACTCTTCCATAACTTCAAATTTCCTAGCTCTGTAAGTTACTGAAAACTTGTTACCAAAGGCAATATTTATTAAAAGTAAAGTTATGTTACTTTCACTGAAGCATGATTTATGCATGTTAATCAAAATGCAAAGATCATAGTATTGTGCAAAATCTAGGTTAATCTTAAATATTGATGAGACATATGTCTTTACAATTCCTTGCATAAATATGGCTTGGAGATTTTAGCAAAGAAAGAAATCATATTAAACAAAAAAAGCTAAATGGAAAACAATACCATTTACAGCATCAGGCACTGTATAATCCACCACAATAAGGTCAGGATTCTCCTGAATGATAGAAGACAGAAGACTTTCTCTTTCAGATGGACCATGTATCTGAATCTCGGTAGAGCCAACTATTATATTTCTACAAACTATTGTTAATGCGATAGGATTCAAAACTGTTGTTAACAAACTAGTGTAGAGGAAACTCCTTTCTGGATCTAGTAATATGATATAGCTTCAATCTGATATAGCTTCAAAATTAAATGCTATACTTACACATCTCCGCAAGAGCTGCTAAGAAGACACGTCTCCGCAAGAACTCCTTTCTGGATCTAGTAACAAACTAGTGTAGAGGAAACTCCTTTAGTGATTATTTATCAAACTATCACTAAGTAACAACAACTTCTTTGCTTCAGGCAACACCAAAGGAAAGTAATACAATATATTGCTGAGAGCTGCTAAGAAGCTATCATGAAACCTACATAGCTAACATATTTAGATTCTATTGCTAATAAAGGATGTAAAAGAAGAAACATACCCTTTTCCTAAAGGTTCGAGGCTGTAGCTACTTCCAGATCTTAACCATCTTTTGCTCTTCCCAAGTGGAGGTAGAGCAAGGGAGACGATGGGTTCTCCAAGTGGAGAATCGAAGAGAGGGCAAAGAAGAGAATGAAGGAGAAGTAGAAGGAAATAAGAGATGACCATTAGGACAACTTGAAAAAGATACCTAGGGCTGAATCCAGTGATCCCGCCATTGACCGTGAGGGGCGACGATGAAACATTTGAGCGAAATGAAGATGGAGCGGCGATGAAACCTTGTGCGGCGATTTCTTACACGAACTTCTTGTGCGGCGATTTCGTGTGCGAAGGGTGACATCGGGCGAGAGGGAAAGGAGGAAGGGAGAGGGGTCGGCAAGGGTGGGGTTCGGGCGGAGAAGCTAGGGCACGGCAAAAATAAGAGAGTGAGGATTTAATAGTTCGTTATTTTTTTGCAGTTGGATATCCACCGTTGATTTTGTTTATTGCTTGAACAGCACAACAATACAACAACAACAGTTTAATATAACTGTTGTCTATTGTCATAATAGATAACAGTTTATCACATCAGTTGTTGTAAATCCCGCCTATAGACAACAGTTATTTTATAACTGTTGTCGTTGAGTATACATACGACAACATTTTATTATTACTGTTGTCTTTTTACGTATACAGACCAACAACAACAACGGTTAATACTAAAACTGTTGTTAAATTGACATAAGACAACACTTTATTAAAAAACCGTTGTCGATTATGTGTTGTTGAATGCAAAAATTCTAGTAGTGTAAGCGAATACCAGGTCATCCATGGGAAACCTCTACATATCCACGGATTAAAAAAAATATTTAATCCGAATGGAGACCTATCTCCCAAATGACCGTCTCATCGCCGTACTAATTGATTCGAGTTACAACTTTGCCAAACATAATGTGATCAAGCATTGTAACTCACCTAACCAACTAGTCGCGGAAAAGACGATGAGTGGATCATCGGTTTTTGTATTTATTATCGGGGTCCAAAATAAATAATTATCATCATTAATTAACAAATAATTAAGAACAAGATAATTAATTAAAACCACATGAAATGATAGAAATCAAAGGAGCCATGAGATAAAATATACCTCACATTATCTTACGATCTTCTATTGTATGACCATTGTGACGACCCCTTAACTTCTCCCACTTAAAGCGGACGTCACTTTTACTTAACTTTAACTTTACCTTATTCTTAGCCTTAGGTTACAACTACTTGACTTCCCTTAACTTGCTCTGATATTTTATTCTTTTTTTTCCAAAAAACAACTTTTTAAAAAAAACATTCATTTTAATTGCTTTGCAAGGATTTGAACCCTAGACCTCTAACTTGTAAAACTGAAACACTAACCATCTGCTCTACAACACTTTCTTTTCAATGGTACCAGTCGACTGCTAGATAGCCAGCCGATTGGTATCGGCCACAGAAACTTTCTGTGCCCGGCACCAGTCGACTGGCCTCATGGCAGTCGACTGGTGCATCGAACAGAAGGTTCTGTTCGATATCGTAGTCGACTGGTTCAGAACCAATCGACTGGCACGCCTGAAAACTACAGTTTCAGACCTGAGAACTCCTTCCAAGGGTCCATAATTCATACTCTTCCAATGCATATAATGAAACAACTCCAAAACTAAACTCCATACTAGTTTTATAAGCATCTTAACAACTCAAAACGAATCTAATAACTTGAAATTAGGATTTCTACGAAATTTAACAAACTTATCAAAACACATGCAATCCCTACTAACTTTGTACCCAACTTTGACTCCATGTAAAGTTTAAATAAGGTGATTATATCCTACCAATCCAAACACATCAACCATGAGTTTCTATAAATCAAAACGCCTCTAAGACTTATCCCAAAGATCTCTTCCACGGTTCCGCCGCCACTGAACATCAATGCAAGTCCCGTTCGCCTCCATAGCTTATGCTTTTTATTTACCTTTATCTGTAATAGAAGGAAATGCAACTAATAAGCGAATTGCTTGATAAGTAAATCCTAACTCACAAATCCATGTTATCGATAATAAACATGCTCATTTCAAAGAATGCTTGCTTCAAAATACATGCACTTGGAAATATTTGCACATGGGAACTTTCATACACATATCAATCTCAATCATGCTTGAAAACATTTACTAGCATCAAAACACTTGCAAACTTAACATGCTCATGATTTCTTTTGAAACTTACTAATGATACATTTCCATACTTTAAAACACTAACTTCTTTGCTCTTTCTCTTTAACATGCTTATAACATAACCATGTCAACATACATAACCAAAAACATGCACTTAAGGAAATTGAAACACTTACATATACTCATATACTTCAAAATAATAATCAACTTTCTCAGGCCTTGACATAGTACCATGGTATCAATGTACCAATGCGCGCATCCCTAATAGGTTTCGGGTTAGCTTGCAACCGCACCCTATTAGAGCTTCTTTCTAACTTTCTGCGGGCCTCTCTTTTGCCCGGTACATGTCACTTTACAAAAGTAAAATACTTTCTTACTCATAAAACTTATACTTATCAAGCTATCTTTCTTTTTGCATAACTTTTTGCACTACAAAATTTTACCTTTCTTACTTGGAACTTTCATCGAGCACCTTGCGTGCCCTTAACCCAAAACTCATTTTTGGGACTTTTCAAGAACTTGGTCTTATCATGCTTAGGTCACACATACAAAACCTACTCAAATTCAAGTTCTATGATACAAACATGTATTCATTAGAAACTTAAATCACACAATAAAACAATATTCTCAAAGCATGCACTTAGATCACAAAATCATGGTTCTACAACGAGAAACTACATACGAAACTACTTCTACTGCAGGTGAGTGATTTACTTACCCTTTTCTTGGTGAAAACTCACTAAATAGAGGTAAAAACCCTAGCATAGGACTCCTTTCCTCTTCCTTATGATAACTTCCACTCCTTGGCTCTAGGGGAGGAACCCTAGGTTCTTTACTCAAGAGGAAGAAGAAGAAGAAGGAAGAAAACTATGGCTTTCTCCCTGTTTTCGTAGCCTCCCTCATCCTCTGTTTTTCGCGCAGCCACAAAACCTAATCGGGGACTTAACGTGACTTAACCGGAAGTTTAAATACCTCTTCATGAAAAAGTCTAACTTACCTATAACATTAATTGGCTTCATCTATTTCTGTGCTTGATACCCCCAGCCTATTGGTTATTCGGACTCTCTTAAGGGCCTGCTTTGCCCTGTGGTCGTGGGATCAAACCCCACCCGACCCCTTATTTTTTTTCTTTTTATTTTAATCCGAAAAAATACTATAAAATTCAGAAAAATTCCTAATAATTCATGAAAATTATTGGGTGTTACAATCCTCCCTACCTTGTAAAAAGTTCATCCTCGAACTTAAAACAGCTCTGGATACCTTTGCCTCATGCTATCTTCTGATTCCCAAGTTACCTCTTCATACTTCTGATTCAACCATAAGACCTTTACTACTGGTACCACTTTGTTTCTCAGCATCTTATCTGCTCGATCTATTATCTGAATAGGTCGACTTTCATAACTGAGATCTTTCTGAACATGTACCCTCTGTGGCACAATCACTTGGTTGGAATCTGGGATATGCTTCTTTAGCATTGAGACATGAAACACATTGTGTATTGCTGACATCTCTGGAGGTAGCTCCAACTCATAAGCTACTTTGCCAACTCTTTTCGTCACTAGGTAGGGTCCTATGTATCGAGGACTTAGCTTGCCTTTCTTGCCAAATCTCATTACACCCTTCATAGGAGCTACTTTGAGGAAAACTGTGTCCACAACTTCAAACTCTAACGGTCTACGACGTACATCGGCATAACTCTTCTGCCTAATCTGAGCAGTTTCTATTCTCTGGCGGATGCTCTTTATAGCTTCTGTGGTATCATCTATAAGGTCAGTTTGAGACCCCATTTCTTTCTTCTCACTACCTTCATACCAACAGAGGGGAGATCTACACTTCCTACCATAAAGAGCTTCGTAGGGCGCCATACCAATAGTAGCCTGATAACTATTGTTGTGGGCAAACTCAGCTAAACACAAATACTTGCACCAACTGCCCTTGAAGTCTAATGCACAAGCTCTGAGCATATCTTCTAGAACTTGATTCACTCTCTCTGTCTGTCCATCAGTCTGGGGATGAAAAGCTGTGCTGAATTTTAGTTTGATGCCTAATACTGTCTGTACGCACTCCCAAAAGTGTGAAGTGAAACGACCATCCCTATCAGAGATAATGGTCTTCGAGACTCCGTGTAGTCGGATCACTTCCTGCACATATAACTGGGCTAACTTTTCAATTGAGTAAGACACTCTGATTGCCAAGAAGTGGGCAGACTTGGTCAATCTATCTACTATCACCCAAATAGCGTCATAGCCATTAGTTGTCTTTGGTAGACCAACTATGAAATCCATGGCTATGTCTTCCCATTTCCACTCTGGAATCTGAATGGGCTGTAGGACACCTCCTGATCTCTGGTGTTCTGCTTTATCTCTCTGACATGTTAGGCAGGTGCTGACATACTTAGCTATGTCCCTCTTCATCCCTAACCACCAAAATCTTCTTTTCAAATCCTGGTACATCTTAGTGGAACCAGGATGCATTGAGTAGGGAGTTCCATGGGCTTCTTCAAGAATCTTCTTTCTCAGCTCTTCATGATTGGGGACACATAAACGGTCACCATAGTAGAGTATCCCACTGTTAGATACTCTAAACTCTTTACTCTCTCCTTCTTGCATCTCCTGCTTGATCCTTTGGATATCAGAATCCTCAGCTTGCTCTTTCTGTATCTCTTCAAGCAAAGTTGACTCTAGTGTCAATAAAGCTAGCTGCCCATCAATAATCTCCACTCCATAATCTACTATCTCCTCCTGTAATGGTGGTGCCAATGATGATAAGGACATCAAAGTGGCACAAGTCTTTCTACTAAGTGCATCTGCTACTCTATTTGCCTTACCAGGGTGGTAAAGAATCTCACAGTCATAGTCCTTCACTAACTTGAGCCACCTTCGCTATCTCATATTGAGGTCTTTCTGAGTGAAGAAATATTTTAGACTCTGGTGATCTGTATAAATCTTACACTGCACTCCATACAAGTAATGCCTCCATATCTTTAGAGCAAAGACTACAGCTGCCAACTCCAGATCATGACTGGGGTAATTCTTTTCATAGTCCTTGAGTTGCCTGGAAGCAAAAGCTATGACTTTGCCTTCTTGTATAAGGACTGCTCCAAGTCCTAGCTTTGATGCATCACTGTATATATCAAAGCTCTTATCACCTTCGGGTACTGTATGGATAGGAGCGCTGGTCAGTCTCTTCTTCAACTCAAGGAAGCTCTGCTCACAGTCCTCAGTCCATTCATACTTCTTATTCATTCTGGTAAGGGCTGTAAGTGGAGAAGCTATCTTTGAAAAGTCCTCTACAAACCTTCTGTAGTACCCTGCCAAACCCACAAAACTTCTGATCTCACTGGCATTCGTTGGTCGACTCCAGTTACTAACTACTTCAATCTTGGCTGGGTTTACCATAATACCTTCCTTGGACATGATGTGGCCTAGGAAGGCCACCTGGTCAAGCTAAAATTCACACTTTGAGAATTTGGCATACAACTCCTTCTGATGTAAGGTTTGCAATACCATCTTCAGGTGTTCGGCATGTTCTTCCTGAGTCTTTGAATACACTAGGATATCATCAATAAAGACAATGACGAACTTGTCCAGAAAATCCTTGAACACTCTATTCATTAGATCCATAAACGTCGCAGGGGCATTTGTCACTCCAAAGGGCATGACCACCAACTCATAATGCCCATATCTTGTACAGAAAGCAGTCCTTGGCACATCACTCTCCTTCACTCTGAGCTGATGGTAACCTGATCGCAAATCTATCTTGGAGAACACTGCGGCTCCCTTCAGCTGATCAAATAAATCATCTATCCTTGGCAAAGGATATCTGTTCTTGATGATTACCTTATTCAAAGCTCGATAATCTATGCACATTCGCTTAGATCCATCTTTCTTCTTGACGAACAATACAGGAGCTCCCCGAGGTGAATGACTAGGGCGGATGAAACCCTTGTCAAGCAGCTCTTACAATTGTTTTTGCAATTCTTTCAGTTCTGCTGGCGCCATGCAATAAGGTGCCTTCGAAATTGGGTTGGTTCCTGGGGCCAACTCAATTTCAAACTCATTTCCCGATTGGGAGGGAGTCCTGGTAACTCTTCAGGAAACACCTCAAGATAGTCACAGACTACCCTCACTTCTTCTCTCTTCAATCCTTCTCCTTGACTTGCATCCACTATATGAGCTAGAAAACCAGAGCACCCCTTCTCTAACGTTCTCTGAGCTTGTAAGGTATATAAGAAATTTCTGTATTTCTCTTGGGTCTCCAATAAACTCAAATGGAGGTTCTGCTTCTGGTGTGAACTTGACTTTCCTCTTGCGGCAGTCTATAGAAGCACTATACTTGCTCAAGAAGTCCATCCCTAAAATGTCATCGTAATCCTTCATCTCAAGGACTACCAAGTGACTATAGAGCTCTCGGTTGCAAATCCAGATTGGTACTGCCCTTAGCCTCTGAGTAGAGGCCATTACTTCCCCTGATGGTAAGGTTATTTCTGACACAAACTTTCTGGTGGGATCCCTAGCTTTTTAGAGAAAAGCATGGATACAAAAGAATGGGTTGCCCCAGTATCGAATAACACAATAACATATTGAGATGAGATGAGTATTTGACTTGTGACCATGTTAGGAGCATTTGCCACCTCTTCCCTGGTGATGGCGAAAACCCTGGCGTTGGTCGTGGCTGGTGGGGCTTCCATCCTCGCCTGACTGTAATAAGATCCCTCCATAACTAGCTGCATCTGGTGCAGCTGAGCAGGTCCACCCCGTACTGAAGAAGCTGTGGTGGAGGTGGCTTTGCTTTAGGGCACGCCTTGGCCAGGTGCCCTACTACTCCACAGATATAACACCCGCCAACACTCGACCGGTTAGGGCAAGCCTTCATCATATGCCCCTCTGCTCCGCAAATATGGCATCCGCTCATGCCCTGACGACATACTCTAGGATGTGTCTTCCCACACTTCGGGCAAGGAGAATACTTGAGTTGCTTGCTTGATGCACCCCCTTTGTTACACTCAGAAGTCTTCTGGTCCCACTGCTTCCTCTTGCCTGAATTCCCTTTCCAATTTTGTTGGTTCTGAGGATTCCCTTGGGACTTCTGGGCTGATGCCTGTTGTTGTTGCACACGTGTGGCCTTTATACTATTCAAGTAGTGCTCAGTGATCAAAGCACTACTTACTAGTTCTTCTGAAGTCTGTGGTCTATTACCACTGCCGGCCACATTCAAAGCTATCTGAGGCCTCAGCATCTTGAGCATAACCTGACCCTTTCCTTTTCAGTGCTAACTAACTCCGGGCACAAGCGAGCTAGTCGATTGAACTTCTTCACTGCTTCATCTACAGATAGATCTCCTTGACGGAACTCAGTGAATTCATCGTAGTGTTTGTTTGTACCTTCATATGAAAGTACTCCTCCAAGAACTCTGCTTCAAAGTCGGCCCAGGTCATCTGATTCACATTCTCTTAGCCTTCACTCTTTCCCACCACATCCTGGCATCTCCAGTAAGGCAGAAGGATGTGCACTTTATCTTCTCCACCTCGGGCCAGTCCAGTAACTCCATTATACTCTCCACGTTTTGAACCATGCCTGAGCATCCCATGGTTCACTTGTGCCAGAAAAATTCTCGGGCTTCAGTCTCTGCCACTGGATCAGATATGCTTCCTGTCTCACTTCTCTTGCCAGAGGTACTGGGGGAGTCTCTGTCACCACTGGTGCCACTACTTGCGCCACTGCGCCACTGGCGTGGTGTAGCAGGAGTGGCCTGCTGATTAGCCATCAAGGTAGCAATAACTTGCTGCTGTTCAGCAAGTTGCCTCTGAAGCTGGGCCACCACTCCTTGAAGATCTGTGGTGGTACTGACTCCGTGACTCCTGTTCTCTAGGAGCTTGCTCCTCATTTCGGACAATTCTGGGACGTCCTCTTGCCATTCTCTTACTCTATAGTGTAAAGAAAATAAAAACTCATTATCTCTTACTAACTTACTTCATTATCTCCTTGCACATATTAGCATAAAATAATACAATATACTTTTCATCATCATGCACTTACTGATACTAGCAGTCAATAATAAAAGCATATAAAACTACAACATATGAACTTCTTACTTGGCAGGCGGCAGGATTGATGCTTGATGTCAGTGTGGCGGAAGGGTGGAAACCTTTGCTCTGATACCACTCTGTGACGACCCCTTAACTTCTCCTCTTAAAGCGGACGTCACTTTTACTTAACCTTAACTTTACCTTATTCTTAGCCTTAGGTTACAACTACTTGACTTCCCTTAACTTGCTCT
>JAGFNQ010005653.1:69010-100702 GCA_024364735.1 Boesenbergia rotunda
CCCAACAGGTACAGGGTCCAGAACCTACTGTGAGTTTTGGCAGTCGACTGGACAACCCCCAATCGACTGCCCAGCTTACAACAACACTCCCACTCACTCTCTTGACCCTCCTCAACGCATGCCTTCAGGTTCACTCCTTTGGCTTGCCCCTTGAAGTCCTCTTTCACTAGCTATCGTCCCTCAGATGCGCACGCAAGTCCTCGACTTGCCTCCATGCCACCCTTCAAGTGTGGCCTTTGATGTCCACTTCTCGGCTTGCCCTTGGAGTCCTCCTCCCTCGGCTCTTGTCCCTTGCCTCAGCTGACTCTTCACCAGCAGCCTTGACTATTGCCTTCGCGCCATCTTCATCTTCGACCCTCGTCCCTCGGATGCACACAAGCCTCCAGCTTGTCTCCATGCCATCCTTCATGTACGCGTCGAAGTCCGCGCCCCTCGGCTCATCATCCCTGCTATATCAGGTCCCTCGGGTGCACACAAGCCTCCAGCTTGTCTCCATGCAATCCTTCACCATACCGAACCCGTCCAGCCAAGTCAATATGTGTAAACCTGTACAACCTGCACACTCACATACACATATTAGTACACAAGAGAAAGCCTAACTTAAACCCGTTGCCCAAACATCAAAACACATGATCACTCCGGATCACAGATTGCCTCAACATTGGGTTCTAGGTTGGTTCAATCAGCATAATAAGAGCGTTGCCTAGACTTGGTTCGATACCCTAATCCAGATCGGTTAAGAACGGACTTCTACTTTCCAAGGATCATGTCAAGACCCTTGGAACCCGAAGTGAATCATTCTAAGGCTACTCTGAGCTCTTTGACTTGAGTCTTCAGGGAGGAATTCTCTTCCTCAAGCTTTTGAACTTGAGTGGAGTTTTCTTCTTGAATTGGCTCAGTCAAGGATCTCGAGTTGACTTCCTCTTTCAGGAGCTTTACTTCCTGTCGGAGGGGCTCGACCAAGATTTTAGCTTTCGCCAAGTTACGAGATAAATAAGAAATTAATTTTGAAAGTTCATATTCTGAGTAACCTCTTACCGTTATTTGCCCGTTTTCCGAGATTGTGAGTCTTCCGTCGTCTGGTTCCTATTCCGATCCGGAGTCGACGTCTTCCGACGCGGTTAGGGCGAGAAGATTCGCGTGCGAGACTTCTTCTTCGGAGGAGGAGGAGGATTCATCCCAAGTGGCTTGGAGAGCCTTCTTTCTTCACACCTTCTTCGTTTCCTTCAGATTGGGGCACTCTAACTTGTAATGCCCCTTTTTATTGCACTCGTAGCAGGTAACGTTGGGCTTGCTCTTCGAGCTTGTTGAAGGTTCTGATGGATCTTTCTTTCTTCGGCTTGCTTTCTTCTTGTTCGTTTGGTGTTTTAGCTCCTTGTAGTAGTCCCGAGCTAGCTGGACCAACTTGGGTCGATTCGCTATCTTCTGAATTTGAGTCTAAGTCGGACTCGGGTGCTGGTTGAGGCTTCTTCTTGGGGGCTTTTCCTTGAGGTTTTCCTGCAATGAAAGCAATACTCCTCTCGGCCAAAGTGGCGTTAGTATGTTCATGCAGTTCTAATTTAGAGAAAAGTTCATCTAGTTTAATTTTAGAAAGATCCCTGGAAACCTTGTAGGCATCTACCATGGATGCCCATAGTGTGTTCCTTGGGAATGCGTTTAGTGTATACCTGATTAGGTCACGGTTCTTGACCTTGTGACCTATCGTATGCAGCCTTTTCATCAGCTCCTGGATTCTGGCGTGGAGCTGTGCTGCTGATTCTCCTTCGTTCATCTTGATCATGTAGAGTCTATTCAGCAACAGATCTCTTTTGCTAATCCTGGTGTCGGAAGTGCCTTCGTTCAGCTCGATCAGCTTGTTTCAAAGATCTTTGGCGTTGTTGAAGGGTCCCACCTAGTTCAGTTCCTCCTCGGTCAAACCGCATTGCAAAGTCTGGGTTGCCTTTGCATCAGCCTCGATTTTATTTTTCAGCGAGGCATCCCATTCAGTATAATGTTGTGCCACTCCTTCTGTGTTCTTGGGAATCTCCAGCCGCGATTGGATGATTATCCACATCTCCACCTGAGTTTTCAGGTGGACTTCCATCCTGCTTTTCCAGTAGGAGAAATCTTCTCCACTGAAAAGAGGAGGTCGGGCAGTGCTAAATCCCTCTTGCATGACCATTAGAATTTTAACTATAAAATTAAAAACAAAAACTTGTTCCAAGACTGAGTATTGGATTAGTAGTGCGGGAAGAAAATATAATAATGAAAAAAAATCGAGTGGTGTTGCACCAACCTCGATTAACAAGAAAGATTCGAAAAAAATTTAAAAGTTTCGTAAATCCGAAAAAACCCCTCAAACTGGTGGTTGCACCATGTTTGAGCCACCCGCTTTGATACCACTTGTTGGATCGGAGAAAATCGATAGAGGGGGGGTGAATATCGATATTAAATTTTTCGGAACAGTAGAGCGATTACGCAGCGGAAAATAATAAAACAATCACTAACACAAGTTGGTTTTACTTGGTTCGGAGTCGTGGTCGGCTCCTACTCCAAGGCCCACGGTCCTTGACCGTTTACGTTGGACAATTCTATATTCGTTAAAAAATCTTTTACAGGTTGAGTACAGATATAGAACTGAAATTTAAAGTACAACACTTTTCGTAAATAAAAATTACAGACGCCCGAGGTGGATGAAAATTTGGAGCAGATGGTCATCGTCTGCGCTGGAATCGCGAAGTTGGAGCTTGTCGGAGCGTAGCGCTTGAACGAAAGTGTTTGGAGCGATGTGAGCGAGATTGTTTGAAGCCTTAGGGTTGAACCCCTATTTATAGCACCCATAGGGGCGCCTGTATCGATGGGGGCGCCCGACACGTAGCCTCTCCCGCGAGAACTCCTATCTGCAAGCTCGGTCAACGCTTATCCCCTTCACTGAGGGGCCTGAGCTGATGGGGGCGCCTGTGTTAATACAGGCGCCTGAGCTGACTTGGTCCAGAGGCTTTGTGGCAGTTTGCTTCGATGGTTTTGTTTTTGCCTTGAACTGGGGCGCCCGTATCCATCCGGGCGCCTAGCCCAGTGAGGTGCCTCACTCCATTGAGGCGCCTGAGCTGTAGAAACAATGTTCCTTCGTTCCCTGCAACCAAGGTTAGTTCCAAAACACAAGAAGCAAGTATGTTAGACATTATTTATAGCCTAACCTGTCCTGGTTCTGACTTTGGGTCACCCAAATGCAACCCAAGGTTGAACTGACGCCTAATGTTCCCTCCTCCGGGAACGCGTCCTCACCTACTCCTCTCGGGAGAATTTACCTTTTTGCCAATCGACTCTTCCGGTTGGACTTTTGCCCAGCTTCACTCACCAGGTCTTCGGTGCCCAGCCCTTTGTCAGGACTTCTTGCCCAACTTCCGGTCAAGTCTTCGGTGCCCAGCCCTTTGCCAGGACTTCTTTCCCAGTCCACAACCATGACTTCTTGCCCAGCCCTTTGCCAGGACTTCTTGCCCGGTCCTCGACCAGGACTTCATGCCTAGTGCACCTAGGACTTTCCTGCACACTTAGTAAGCTTGTTAGATCACAACAACTCCTTAACTTCTGAACCCTTTGCCATTATCAAAACACAGGTTTGACTTTGGTGCTTCCAGCACCAACACCATACCCTTATGTCTGACAACACTTTGACATTGTTGCCAATGAGCAAAATATTATCTACGTATAGTATAAGAAATACCACTACGTTTTTGTCACACCTCTTGTATACATAAGACTCATCCGGACTTTGTATGAATTCATAAGACTGGATAACCTCATTAAACTGGATGTTCCAAGATCTTGAAGCTTGCTTCAATTCATAAATGGACCGATTAAGCTTGCACACAAGATGCTCTTTGCCCTTTGCAATGAATCCCTCTGGTTGCTTCATATAGATATTTTCTTCAAGACTTCCGTTAAGGAAAGTTGTCTTGACATCCATTTGCCAAACCTCATAATCCATATGAGCAACAATAGAGAAGAGAATCCGGATAGACTTAAGCATGGCTACCGGCGAAAAGGATTCCTCATAATTGATCCCCTCTTTCTGAGTATACCCCTTCGCTACAAGCATTCCTTTAAAGGTTTCCACCTTTTCGTCTGATCTTCTCTTTCTTTTGCATACCCATTTACATCCAATGGCTTTTACACCATCCGGTGGTTCTATAAGCTCCCAGACATTATTAGAATCCATAGATTCTATCTCAGATTTCATCGCCTTTTGCCAAGATATCACATCTTGATCTTGGAGTGCTTCGTCATAAGTCCAAGGATCAGGTTCATGTTCACCAGGGACCAAGTCCGAAGACTCTCTCAAGAACATGAATCTGTCAGGTTGTCTAACAATCCTCCCACTACGACGAGGTACTACCATGTATCATCTGTGACATGCGGTGCAGTCACTTGTAGTATGTCCTCTTGTACCATTGGTACCGAAGTAGAAACTTCCCCTCTTAGTTCCTCTAGAAAAATTTTACTCATGGGCTTGTGGTTTATTACACAGTCCTCTTCTAAAAATCAGGCATTTGTGCTAAGGATGACCTTTTGATCTTTAGGACTATAAAACAAACTACCTTTTGTTCTTCTAGGATAGAGCTCTGCGCTCTTCTCCTCGAACACTCCTCCGACCTTCTCCTCCAATGTGCTTCCGCCTAGCCTTTCGTCTCCTTGGACGTCGTGCGCATCCTTTTCGCTCCACCAACGTACTCTTCCATAGACCTCCGCGTCCCTCAGATGCACCGAGCCCATCGACTCCCTTCCCATGCATCCTTCTTGACCGCTACATCTTTCACTCAACTTCTTGTGCTCCTTAGCTCCTGCACACTTAGACATAGCGATCAATACGCAACAGGACCTAACTTGACTCAGTTGACCACATCAAAACTCAGTTGGGGTATTTACATTAGACATTTTCTAAATTTTATAATTTTAAAACTTAGAAATTCTCTTTCAACCAATTTTTTTTATATATGTCAAGGAAGAGAGAAAAAGTAAAAGTTCAAAGTCAAAATTAAAAGTGCAGGTTTAAAGTCAAAATTAACTTTCAAAATTTAAAATTTAAGTTTTTTCTTTCCTTTTTTTATCTTCTTCAAAATCTTATCTACTGAAAAGTACACATTTTCAAAATTACAAAGGGAGAGTCGTCATTTAAGGGGAGCTTGTTTAATACCTAATATTTGAAAAATGTTTTCTAAAGATACAAGTTTATACGTGCTAAGATGCTTTTTAACTGTAATTTACTTATTTATATTTAACTTTGAATTGGGTTCAAAGTTAAGTGTTAATTGTGATCTAGTGAGTTACTCTAAGTCTGCAGGAAAGTCCTAGTTAAGCTAGACACTAAATCCTAGTCTAGGGTTGGGCAATGAAGACCAGACCGAGGGTTGGGCACTAAGTCCTGGCTGAGGGATGGGCAATAATGTCCTGGTATGGAGGATCGAGCAAAAGACTTGGCTGATCTAGAAGAGCGGATAGGAGTCGAGACGGGTCGAGGATTGGACGTCATGAGTTCCGGAGTCAAGATCAGAGGTTGAGCAAAAGTCCAACCTGGGGTTGGAAATAGGTAAACTCTCCTAAGAGGAGTAGGTGAGGATGTGTTCCCCATAGAGGGAATAGTAGGTGTCAGTGCAACCTAAGATTTCGGTCGCAACCTAAAAGTCAGGCTTGGACAAAACGAATTGTCAAAACACCTATGCATTCATATCTATATTCTTGTTTGTGTTTTCTTATAACTCTGTTTTGTTGTGAAACAAAAGAAATCCATAAGCTAGATTTCAGGGATCAGGTGCCCACATGTATGCAGGCACCTGGAGCTCCGGGCACCTGGGAGGTCCTACGCACCCGGGATGCCTTAGACTCAACCGGGGTTCGACTAAGCTAGCATGTGCACAATGGTTGGTCGTCGTCAGCCATACAATCACTCGGATTGATATAGGTGCTCGAAAAGGGATAAGTTTCCTGGATGATGTTTCGATGATCGGCTGCCACATCATCAAATTGGGGGTGCTCGGGAGGGTTATACATGCATCGGGGATACCCTATAAAAGGCCTTTCACCAGTGCATTATCATAAAGTTTGCTATGATTGTCCCTCTTGTGTGTTGTGCCCAAAGCTACTAAAGGATGATGAAATGCTGCTTCAACGACAACGTGCTTATTCTTCATTTATTTAAGTTGTCAGTATAATTTTTTCTTTACTTTGTACTTAATTCTTATAATCATCTTGAACTGATAGTGATTTCCTAAAGTAAATGGTCAAGGACTATAGGTCATGGAGTACGAGATATCACAGACTTTGAACTAAGTAAAAATAAACCGTGTTAGTATTGTTCAATTTTTTCCTCGACTTTATTTCCGCTGCATACTTGCTATTCTACATCCAAAATCGACAATTTTGAAAGAGAGCTATTCATCCTCCCGCCCCCCCCTCCCCCTATCACTCTCCACGATCCAACAACTTTATGGAAACATTTGTGGATGACCTAGTTTTAGAATCTTTTTTCACTTTACATATTTTAAATAGTGGGCATCCTGATAAATAGTCATGATTCATATTACTTGTTAGGACTTATGTCTCATGGTGATTTTTCAAATTGTATTTTGGTTACTGGATGTTGCTCGCATCATTAATGCTCACATAGAAAAATCTTATCCCCATCATGCTTGTATAGACTTGCAAATTATGTTAGTGATACATCGTTAAAGCACAAAAATTTTTTTGAATTGAATAAGAGATTAAAAAAATAGTATCGTGAATAAAAACTAGTGATTTACTCCTTTGAGACCGAGTTAGTTTATTGGGTAAATAAACATTAGGCTTCTCTTGATTCTGAGAACACCATTGAGACTATGGATAGTTTGAAAAAGATGAACCAAGCGTATGGCAGGTAAGTGCCTATCACCGAGATTATGAGGAAATTAGTTGGATGATGACTTGACTAGGTATTAGGTTTGATGCTTAATGAAATATGGCCACTCATCGGACAGCACGGAGAACTTCTTCTTAGGTCACACTCAAATCTATTTTTATATCATGCTCATTAATGAAAGTATTTGATAGAGTTGGATCAAGTCACTAGGGATTACGATGGACTACAACTGATACATAAGTACAATGCGGAGTATTTTCATGAGAACAAGCAAAAGGTTAAGTTTGGGGGTGTGATGAGGATAGATAGACATGTTTTTATATTATTATTTAAGCTTATTCACATACTTTTCTTCTTTCTATTCTACATTATTGTACCTCTTCTTATCGTTTTTATTAGTATAATTACTTCTCTTGATTTGGAGATCTGCTCTTTGCATGTTTTTATTGATAGAATACGATCTAGAGTGAAATAGAAGCGAAATGGAGCGTAAAGGAGCTGGGATCAAGAAGCAGCCAAAGGGGGTCATGTAGCTTGGTCGTGTGCCACACATCCCGGCCATGCCTTATGGCATAGCCCGTACCATGCCCACTGGAGGCCGCAAGGCATGGCCATGTCATTTCGCACAGTCATGTAGCCTCCAATTCGAGAAGTAGAATTGTCGCGCTGTGTCATCCAGCATTGCCGGGCTGTGTTATCTGACACCGCCGGGCTGTGTCATCCAGCATGGCCTATGCCACATTAGCCGCCACTAGCACGGTATGATCATGTTATCCTGCATAGCCATGCCACTGGAAACAGCAGGGGGTCTGCCCCCTGCTATAAAAGGGGCCTTCCTCTCTTTTTTCTTGGGAAGGATGTTTCTCCCCTTAGGAGATCCATCTCTTGATTCGACACCTCATCTCTAGTGATCCTTCAATGATCTGAGGTCTTCTTTGGTGTTTTCCACCTCTCTATTGTAGGATTGAGTAGAGCGATAAAGGGGGTTGAATAGTGCTCTCAAAAAAACATTCGATTAATAAAGCGAGCACACAGCGGAATAAAATGAACAAACAAAATACAACCCTAACACATTTTGTTTTTACTTGAGTCGGAGTCTGTGATGGCTCCTACTCTAAGGCCCACGATCCTTGACCATTTACTTTGGGCAATCCCTAACAATTCAAGAATGAGTACAAATTAAATGTTGAAGTACAATGCATGATTAATAATAAGGAATAACAATAATGTTATACCAACAACAAAGGATTAAGAAAGTTGGCATGTTGTCATCGGAGTAGCTTTTCATCGTTGTTGGAAGACCTTTTGTTCATCACATAGGAGTAATGATTGATAAAAAAAATTGATATTGAGACTCTGGTAGAACACCCTTTGTAAAGGGTTTCTCAGGCACCCGTATAGCAATCCCAAGTGCCCCCATGGCTGTGACTCAGCCGCTAATCGATGGACGCTTGGTCTAAATCTCATCCGCACTCGAGCGCTTGTGTTGGTGATGTGGATTGTTCACTCACCGCATGCTAGCTCAGCCGAATGTTGGCTAGGTCGAGTCATCTCGGGCACCTATATTGACCTGGGTGCCCGGGACTCCGGGCGCCTGTGTTTATGTGGGCACCTGATCCAGGCTTTTCCAGCCTTCAATTTCTACACCCACAAAGTTAGCACAGGAAAAATAAATGATATACAAATGAATGCTTTTGACAGATCTGGCTGTCCAATCTTGAATTTTATTTTTCAACCAAAATCCTGGGTCGGACCGACACCTACTGTTCCCTCTTTCGGGGAACGCATCCTCAGCTACTCCTTTCAGGAGAGTTTACCTATTGTCAATCCTCAATTAGACTTTTGCTTAGCCTCTGATGACTCCGAAACTCATGACATTCAATCCTCGACCCATCTCGACTCTTGTCTGTCAGCCTCACTCAGCTAAGTCTTCTACCTGATCCTCTGGATCTAGATTTCGGTGCCCAACCCTCGGTCTAGACTTAGTGCCCACTTCACTCACCAAGTCTTCGTGCCTAACCCTCGGTCAGATCTTCATTGCATAGGCCTCAGCCAGGACATAGGGTCGAGTCTTCCAAACCAGTTCTTCATTGCCCAGCCCTCGGTTAGGACTTAGTACCCAATCTTGTAGATCAGGACTTAGTGCCTAGGTAAACTAGGACTTTCCTTCACACTCAAGATAACACATTAGATCATAAACAATACTTGACTTTGAACCGTTTACCATTAGAAAACATGATTTGATCAGGTGCTTCCGACAGCGACATCTATGACCTAGGGAATAGATCTGAAGACTCTTCTCATTGCCGGGCCAAGCTTTCTCCCTCCATCTTCTTGTATTGATTGTAGAATTCTTGACATGATGTCTTTGGTTCCTTTCTTTGAGTTTATAGAGTAGATTCTTCTTGTTCTAGGGCCTCGGGAGTAGTTGTAATGTGTATTTGGTGAAGCCCTATGGATTTGATGGTATCTTGTGTTGATGACATGTTTTGTGTATTGTTTTTGTTTGATGAAATGTCTATGTGAAGAGTTTATGCTTGATTTCTTTGAGTGTAAGCTTTAATGTAGTGTTTGATTGAATGTATGGGTGGAGTGGTCTCCATCTAGGGGAGATGCTCAAGGTTATATGCCCAAGGAGCCCTATGTGACAAGGGTATCCTTTAATCGGATAACCTTTATCGTTACCTTGAAATGGAGACTACTTTCGTGCAAGGAAAGATCTAGTAGTCGCTTAATGGATTTTTTCTAATTCCGTATTAGGAGATAACTTGAATAACCTAGAATGTATGACTGGGGAACCCTTTGTGACAAGGGTAATCTTTTAACTAAACATTCTAAGTTACCTCGTCTATCTAATGACACCAAATGCCCATGGGAAGATACTCTGATGCATCATTCGCGAGATTGCACTAGTAGTTAACTAGACTTCCTACAAGTATGAATGTAGAGACTAAGGTATTAGCCACCCATAGGACACCACGAACCATCACAACAAGACATAGACCCTCGGACATTCTCTCCCATATTAGTTTTCCTCACTTGACCCCGTAGCTCTCTCAATCTCCCCCCCCCCCCCTCTCTCTCTCGTTCGCCCTCATCTTGTGATCACTCACACATCCGGCTAGTCTAGCTAGTTCACTTTATAAATTTCTCTAGTGTTTGTCTCATCAATCTCTATGGATACGATAACTTTTTATATTACTTGACAACGTTTTTAGTACACTTGCCGATAAATATCATTAAATCGACGTGGCAGCTATTCTATGTCGTTGCCAAGGTATATTAGGTTACCCAAAAGTGACATTGGCTACAATCACTCTTGCTCCCTCTTGCTTTGTCTTCTTTTACTCTTCTTCTCCATCATTGCCTTCTTTGCTCTAACCAACATAGTAAGTTCATGGTTCCCTCTTTCTTGATTTTTGATCCTTTCGCTCTTTTCTACTTTTTGCTTTTCCATCTTATGACCGCCCATGATACTGTGAATCAGTGGTATGAGTCCCATGGAATTGTGTATACCAATGGTGAAGAGGTGTAGCTTCGACAATCGTATAGTATCTCGGTCGATTATAAGATCAAGATTCAAATGGAGGAGCACTGGGCGCATGAGCTTCCCCCAAGGTTATATCACCTGTTTTCAGGGCTAACTAGTGAATGATTTGAGGTTTCCAATCCACCCCTTCCTCCAAGATCTCTCCACCTACTTTCATGTCTCTTTGCCTCAATTTGCCCCAACTCTTACCATCTAATCTATGACGCAGTTATCATTTTTTGTCTGTACTAAATCACGCTTGACCCCACCATGTGTAGTTTCCTTGGTGAGTGTCCCTCTTCGCACAAGGGGTGGAAGAGCCTCTTCTTTTTTGTCTAACCTCCTCATCCATATACCTGGCCGACTTTGTGGAGCAATGACTTACTGGCTATGCGGCCAATGGGCCATTATAAGAAGGAACGAGCTTACTTGGATACAAAGTCACCAAGGCTAATCTCTCTGGTCTCTACTAGGCCAGACTAGTCCTAGCCTCGTCGCTTTAGATGACCAACTAAGTAAGATGTTACTTCCTTCGAACCCCCCTTTTATTGACTTACATTCTTTGCTCTTATAGGTCGAATCATGTATAGCATATCAATAAACTGTTGGTGCAGGAAGCACCAGATCGAACCTTGTTTTGATATTGGCAAAGGATTCAAAGTTAAGGGTTATTTGCGATCTAACGTTGTTCACTGAGTGTGCAGAAAAATCCCTAGCGAAGGACTGCTAGGCACCTGGCGAAGGACTGCCAGTATCAAAGGCCTAGTGAAGGACTGCTAGGCACCTGGCGAAGGACTGCCAGTATCCAAGCCCTAGCGAAGGACTGCTAGGCACCTGGCCATGGACTGCCAGCATCCAAGACCTAGCGAAGGACTGCTAGGCTCCAGACGAAGGACTGCCAGAATGGACAAGCCCTAGCGAAGGAATGCTAGGCACTGGCGAAGGGCTGCCAGAAGAAAAGACCTAGCGAAGGGCTGCTAGGCACCAAGCGAAGGGCAGCTTGGCAACTCAAGACCTGGCGAAGGACTGCCGGGCAAAAGTCCAACTGGAGGATCCGGTTGGCATCAGGTAAACTCTCCCGAGAGGAGTAGGTGAGGACGCGTTCCCCTAGAGGGAACATTAGGCGTCGGTTCGACCTAGGGCTCCATTTTGGAGACCCAAAGTCAGAACCAAGACAGCCAAGGCTGTGTAAAATTAACTTATTAATTGCTGTTTTGGACTAACCCTGGATGCAGGACCGAAGGACTGTGTTTCTGCAGCTCAGAGAGCCTCAAAGGAGTGAGGCAGTAGCTGAGCAGGGCGCCCCGGATGTTTCGGGCGCCCCAGAGTCAACCCAAAGTCAGCAGAGCAAGTAAACGCCCCGACAGCAGCACATTTGGGGGCGCCCCGGATGTTTCAGGCGCCCCGCGCGCGTCGGGCGCCCCGCGTGTCGCGGGCGCCCACTGTGCCACGCCACTGGCAGCTGCAGCAGCTCACCCTCGCGAAGAAGATGAAGCCTTGACCGGTCAACCCGGGCGCCCCGCGCGCGTCGGGTGCCCCAGTCAAAGGTGATCCCGAAGCAGCAGAGATAAGCCTTGACCAGAGGGCTCGCCGGATCGAAAGCCACGTGGGGGGCGCCCCGAGCATCCCGGGCGCCCCCAGCCCTATATAAAGGACCCTCGACCCTCTTCTTCAAGTATCAATCACTGCGACTTTCATACGCTCTTCTGCTTCCACGACACGCTCCAGAAATCTTCCATCTCGAGCTCTGACGACGTCCTGCTGCTCCAATACTCCGATCTACACCGGACGTCGGTAACGAAATATTCATTTAAGTTTACGAAGCTAATTCTGTAATACTTGTGATTGTAAACTTTCTCGAACGTATAGAATTGCCCGCAGAAAACGGTCAACGACCGTGGGCCTTGGAGTAGGAGTCGACACAGGCTCCGAACCAAGTAAAACGATCGTGTTAGCATTTCTCTTGTGTCTTATTTCCGCTGCGCACTTACTCTTTTTAAATCCGAACGATTTGCGACATTCACCCCCCCTCTCTCGCATCTCTCGATCCAACATAAACAAAGTCATGAAGTCAGACTTGACCAACACTGAGGGTGTATGGGCATTGGAGGCTGCTGATGTGGTGTAAACCACAAGTGTATAGTTGTTGTCAAATAATAAAATGTCAAATCCATAGGTGGTGGCTATGTTCTAGTCTACTGACCAAATGCATTTATCTAGACTATTTGTCAGGTTTGAGTTGTGTAAGAATAAGATATTTAAGGAGGAAAACCAGAGAATATGATAAGGAATGATTATTAAGTGAAATGAGAGAAGAGAAAGAAGAGTGATCTAAGAAAATTTGATAAGAAAAGTGATTCTAGGATTTTAGCTTCACAACAATACCTAGTCTATGTTTGGTTTTCTATCCTCAATGATTATTTATGTAAGTAAACTAGTTTATAGTATCTGATGTGAACTTTTGGGACTACGCAACTGTATTCATTCCAATATGTCTTCTACTTTCAGAGTGACAGAGATGAGAGATTGCTTTCCTAAGGAGATATCTATCACATGATCTCACAACCCCCAAGTTGCCTTCTCTTACTATGTGACGATGAATTAGAATCGATCCATTAAGATCTATGATAGCCTATTGCTCCTCGTGACATACCGATCTACTTTCGTATGTGACTTTCCATGTCTCGGGTTTCTACAGGTCAGAGGGTTGAGTTCTCCTTTCAGTTCATCCCCACATCTTATTGGATATGAATCATGTGCTTTTGACATTAAGATCATGTGTACATAGTAAACCCGGACCACAAACACACATGTCATTGAATAAGAAACATTAAAACTCAATAGATCAATAAAAAAAGGTGTTTACATATCAAAAGGGATAATCCCTAACTCTAGAATCAAGAGTCCACTCCATAAACTCGGAGTTATAACTAGAGATCATCATTTAAATAAGTTACAATCAAGACAAATTTAGAAAACAAAAGAAAAGCATAGTCTTGATATGTAGGATCATCTCTAGATGCTCTCCATATAAAATCTGGGCATTCAATAGTTGAAAATCCATTGTATTCACTCTCCAATCCAGATCTCGTTGCTTGAGATACAAATCAACCTTTTATACTTGATTTCTAAGCACCTGACATGGTCATGCCCACTGTCATGGCCTAACCATATCGAGCGCTGTGATTTCTTTCGGGCAACGGTACTACCGTGTCGGCTAGCACTACCTGCCCATGTCGAGCATTGTAGCATCTTTTGGGCAGTGACATAGTCATGCCGACTAGTACTGTTGGTGTCGGAAGCACTAGATCAAACCTGATTTTGATAATGGAAAATAGTTCAAAGTTAAGTATATTTTTGGATCCATTGTATTTCACTGAGTGTGCAGGAAAGTCCTAGTTTACTTAGGCATGAAGTCCTGATCTGCAGGGTTGGGAACGAAGTCCTAGCTGAGAGTTGGCCATCGAAGACTTTGTTGAGGACTGGGCACGAAAACCTGACTGAGGGTTAGGCACCGAAGACCTAGTTCGATGAATTGGGCATGAAGACCTAACCGAGGGTTGTACACGAATACCTGGTTCGAGGAATTGGGCACAAAGACATGATCGAGGGTTGGGAACGAAGACTTGCTTAGGAAGACTGGGCACAAAGACTTGACCGGGAGTCGAGCATCAAAGACCTAATCTGGAAGATCGGGCAGGAGTCTTAGCTGAGCAAAGACAATGGACAGAAGCAGGGATGGGTCAAGGTACGGACATCTCGAGATTCGAAATCTTCAGAGGCCGAGCAAAAGTCCAACCCGAGGTGCCGGTTGGCAAAATGTAACTTCTCCAGAGTGGAGTAGGTGAGGACACGTTCCTTGCAAGAGGGAATAGTAGGCATTAGCCCGATCTAGGATTTCAGTTGAAATCCAAGGTCAGGATCGGACAACACTAGCTATCCTACATGCACTCATTTTATATATATTTTGTATTCGGACTAACCCTATGTTGCAATTGAAGTACTTGGGAACAGGCGGCATCTGGGGCGCCCGAGACGACTCGGGCACTCGAGAACACAAACGTCCGAGAGGTCTCGGGTGCCCCTGTGCGAATACTCAGATTGGACGAAGATGAGTTGGTACGCCCTAGTTGGATTTGCCACATCAGCAACACAAGTACCCAAAGGCTCTCAAGTGCCCAAGAAGGATAAAGTTTGACCATGAAGCGAATTGGGACACAGCTGGATCGTGATATTGGGGGCGCCCCTATAGGCACTCGAGTGCCCGTATGCCTATATATAAGGAGAACAATTTTCTACTACTTCTGTGGTCAAGTGTGCTGCTCTGAAGCGATACAGAAACACCGAAATGCTGCACTGACAATGGCGCGCTACTTTTATCTATTACTTAAGAGTTGTCGGTATAATTTATTATGTTTCTTTATACATAAACTTTCATCCTTATAACATTTTTGTGACTTATAGAATTGTCCAACGTAAATGGTCATGGACCATGGGCCTTGGAGTAGGAGTCATCACTGTAGTGATCTCCTGGCGACATAAACACAAAACACAGCGGAAACAAGATCCCTCGAGTGATCCATGCGAAAGAAAAACTCGTACGAAATTCATCTATCTAATAGAGCTATCTATGTGTATACCTTTGAAGCGTGCCCTTGCATTTATCCCGCTTGTGATCTCTTGCACGTTCAAGTGTCCGTGCCCTATGCATATCCACATGAACACGACTCTCAACTTCGAAGATGAGCTACCTTAGTTGTGCTAGCAACTTGAGGTAGCTCACAAAAGCACCAAGAACCCAAATGTGGGTTTCGGCCAAAGAGGGGAAGAGGAGGAAGAGAGGAAGAAAAATGACTTAACTTCATCCAAAATGACAAGAAAACTCTTTTATACTCATCCCATGAATATGAAGAGTTTTTGTCCCTTTAGCTTCCCCTCATTAAAGCCAATAAAAAACACATCTTCTCATGTGGCTCTTCAACTTCTCTCCATTCAATGAAGAGAATCTTTTTCTCTTCCTTTATTATTAATTTATTAAACATTTTAATTAATTAATATCTCATTCAAATGTGGTTGAGTCTAATCTAAATGAGTCTAACTCAAATTAGACCTCAATCCCATAATCCAATTGGATTCGGTTGAGTCTAACTCAATCAATCCAATTCAGATTAAATCTTAGTCAAACTAAGATCAATTAATCTCCGAAGCATCGTATCCTTAATGTGTGACCTAATAGGTTCTTGTAACATTGACAATGTGTATAAACTGTATTAGACACATAAGCAATGAGCGGCATCTAGCAATGCATCATTGCTACCCAAGTAACAAGAAAGTCGAGATCCGACTTATCCTTCGTGACTATGACAATGTATGACCTTGTCCATCTATCCTTGATATCTAGATTGACCAATGAGGCATAGACTATATCATCCTCGATCAATCTATGTGTTTCTTGATCCCCAAGTAGACTCACTCAAACAAATGAGCTCAATATCTCATTTTGACTCATTTGAGCATGGTCATGCGTTTTAGCAGTCCTACTGGATCAAGGGTCCCACAGATATCACTCCTATCATATGGGAGAGATAGATCCCATCTACATCACTCACATCCCTCTGCACAATTTATTATATACCCAGTGATCGCCTTTATAGTCCACCCTGTTACGGGTGATGTTTGATGATACAAAAGTACATAACTCCTCATGTAGGGAACCGTAGTGACTTCAGGTCTAAGGACTATTCATACTAATAGTCACATGAGAAAGTTTATGACACTCATATGACAATCTATGAAACTTTCTCATGGCGGGTCAATTCAATACACATTCTCTAATGTATAGCCATGTGTCAACTTGATATCACATATCCATGACTTGTGAGCTCAAGTCATCAATAGACCTACATGCTAGTCTCCATGCATTAATATTGTCCTTGAATATTAATGCTTCACTAGGAATGATTTAGTGTAGTGTTCTCTACATTATCTCACTATCAATTCAACCAATCGATATGATGTAGATAAGAACCTACTACCCAAGGACATTATTATACTTAGATATTTGGCACAAGTATAAAGTGAGTATAATAACCAAACATGTCTTTATTAATGATAGAATATGATACAAAAAAATACCTAGTCAATCATCACATAATTGGCACTAGGGCTCCTACTAACAGTCACAAACTCTGAACCAAGTAAAAAATAAATGTGTTAGCACTTGTTTGACATGTGTTTGTTCTTTCTGCTGCGTACACTCTTACCTAAATCCTAGAATTTTTGAAACGCGATATTCACCCCACCTTTCTATCGCTCTCTAGAATCCCACAAGTGATATTAGAGCCCGTAATAATTTTTGAAATGCAAGTAAATCACACTAAATTTTGAGACAATAATGCTAAGTGATATTTTAAAAATAATTTTAAGTGAGGCAAGTCAATAAGGCAATAAAAAATAATAAGTAATTTTGAAAAATATTTGAGTGATGCAAATAATAGTAAGAAAATTTTGAATAATATTCACTACCCATGTTGTGTGCTAGAAAAATTCTGCAATTCTGACACGGCTGTGCTGGCTAGCATGACATGCCCATGGCGCACACTGGAAAGTTTGGAAATAGGGCATAACCACTCCAAAATGGCCATGGTCCTTACCACAATCATGGCAGTTGGAATGCACTCAGAAATTGGTCTGTGAACTCCATTTTCGCTCCTCTTCATGCCCTATCAAAGAAAATAAATAAGAGCAGCTCTCTAAACTAGAAAAATATCAAAATGGAGCACGAATATATGAAAACATAATATATATATGGGTCGATTTGAAAAACCTTACCTACGGTCCATGAAGGCGATTTGAAGGCGATTTGAAGGCGACAAACGCGTTTCCATCGCGCGCGAGTTTTTTTTCTCCGGCGGCTTGGCCGCTGGCGGCCTTTTTCTATGGCGTCGATTCCTGGATTTCCCCCTCTGGTATCCATCAATTCCTCTAAGTCTCCGATTCCTGTTAGTGATGGAGTTTCCCATCAAAATATCATCATCGGAGAAACGGCGCCGTCGAAGGATGGGTCAATAGCCAATGCAAAACCTAATCTGGGCTCTATATCTTTGGATGGTACTCAGGGTAGTATTCCTTCTCAAGGGGCTTTGAAATCTAACGCATCCTATGCAACGGCCGTGAATCCCGTCTCTCCCCGATCGTCCAAGAAGAGCTTTGTTGATATCGGTACTAATTTCAAGCCGATTATTATCTACAACAACAAGCCTGGTATATTTTATTCAGAGGACGAAATAGCAGGTATGGCATCTCCCTATCAGTTTTCCTTAATAGGTAAATTCTCTGGCTGGCGACCAAATCTAGCAATAATTGAACAAACTTTTAGTAATCTTGGTCTTTCTGGATCCTATAACATACGTTTATTGCGAGCTGGATACATTTTCATCCATCTTACCTCAAACGAAGACATGGCGAGGATCTGGTGCCGAGGGGTCTGGTTAATTGGAGGTGTACCACTGAGAATCTTCAAGTGGTCGCCCCATTTTTCTTATGATGAAGAATCTTCAATTGTTCCAATATGGATCCAATTACCAAATCTTCCAATTCATATGTTTAACAAATTCAGTCTATTTTCTATGGCAAGAATTGTTGGTAAACCAATCAAGATGGACGAAGGCACAGCGGATGGGACCAAACTTTCAGTCGCTCGCATCTGTGTGGAACTTGATCTATTGAAACCCAGAATTGAAGAATTTTGGATAGGTATTGGTGATGATAAGCGTATTCAGAAAATTTTATATGAAAACTTGCCTAGCTACTGTGTTGATTGTAAGCATTTGGGTCACTCAACAGAGGAGTGCTATGTTAATGGTAATAAATCAAAGCCGACAGGGTTGCCTGAGGAAAGGTTTAATGCCATGGATGATGTGTTGCCTCAGCTGAATAAAAAGATACATCAAAATACAGACCTTACTTACTCTGAAGGACTAGATTTTGTTGTCGGTTTGAAACAAGATGAGAAGAAGAAATGGGTTCAGAAGAGGAAGTTATCAGATAGAAGTTGCAAGGAAGATACTGTTTTTGATAAAGATTTAAACCGATTCCAGTCTCTAGCTGATTTGGATGATGGTGTTCATGATAATAACATAAGCTTAAATGCTACTCAACAGGTATCAAGCAATGTACTGCATGAAAGTAGAAAAAATGAAGATCTTGGCACTGTCGGTTGTCTTAAAAAAGCTATCCCAAAGGAAACTGAGACTGAACAGGGGAAATCTTTACTAAAGGAAAAGGTTGCTCAGACTGGCAAGGTTACAGATCATATCAAAAATTCTAAGCTTAGTCAGACTGTTTCATGGTCGTCGAAGGAACCAAGGTGTCTAAAAGATAAATCTTTTGCAGGTTCCTCTTATGTGATATATGAAAACATCTCAGATTTCCCAGAGGAAGAAAATCAGCAGCCTGCCACATATGAAATGCCTTGGGAAGAACAAAATGAATCTAATATTGCTATAACTTCCAAATCCTTTTCAGAAGAGGAAGACACTGATATTGAGATGGAAAATCATTTGCAAAGATCATCCTCTTGTGATTTAGCAGAATTGAGATCTCCAAAACTTTATAAGAGTAAGGCTATGGTGAAAGGAGATAAATTAAAAATTTCGATTCCATTTTCTGTCAGATCAGACAATCGAAGAGTTACTAGAAGTAAGACACAATTACAAAATGCTAGTTCTTCAAATATTTATTAATGGCAGGTATTATATGGAATATTAGAGGAATTGGAAATGATGCATCACTTAGAAGAACTCAATTTTTAAGAAATAAATTTCATCTGAATTTTTTGGCCATTCTTGAACCATTTGTTAAACTTGATGTGAATTTTATCACTAGGAAATTGGGTTTTGCTACTGTCATTTCTAATTGCACCGGGAAAATATGGTTTCTATTTGATGTTAACATAGAATTTGAATTACTTTTGGATCATGAACAATTTCTCCATATGAGAATCAGTTCTCATATTTTTCCTATAAAAATGTTAATCACTGTGGTCTATGCAAAGTGCTCTCAATTAGAAAGAAATATTCTTTGGAAGAAACTGCTGGAGATTAGCCCAGAGGAGTCCGAATATTGGTTAATTGGAGGTGATTTTAATGTCATTTCCAGTCCAGATGAACATTCTAAAGGTTTTATCTCGAAACCTGGTTCAGTAAATGATTTCAATGATTTCCTTATGTTGGCAGGTTTAATTGACGCAGGTTTTGTTGGGGATAGATTTACTTGGACTAATAATAAAATTTGGAAGCGCTTGGATAGAATTCTTTTATCTCCTTCTTGGAATGCAAAAGATCTTTTAGTTCGTGTAGAACACTTAAGCAGAGCAGCTTCTGACCACTGTCCATTGCTCATCACTTTCCCCAATTTCTTGAAGCCTACTGCCTCTTTTCGTTTTCAAAACATGTGGATTAAACACTGCAATTTCTTTCAGACTGTTGCTTTAAATTGGAGGCTGCCGACTTTAGAGAAAGGTCTCAAAAAACTTCAACTCAAGCTGAAAAGATTAAAAGAGCATCTGAAATGGTGGAATTGGGAGGTCTTTGGGAATATTCATGACAACATCACCAAAGCTGAAGACATTTTTGCTGAAGCTGAGAAAAATTTTGACTTAGATCCCTCGGAAGTCAATAAATTAATTAAAGCTCAGAAGCAGGCTCATCTTTTCAATATGCTACAAATGGAAGAAATTTTTTGGAAACAAAAGGCTGCGGTAAAGTGGATTTTAGAAGGTGAACGAAATACTAAGTTCTTCCATGATCTGGTTAAGAATAAAAGATCGGCTAACAGGATTTTCAGAATTTGGGATAAAGGCATCTGTTTAGAAAATCCTGAGCTAATCCAAGCCTCTAGTGCGGCCTATTTTGAGGAAGTATTAACTGGTGAGTCTTTTAACAGTGATGCTGTGAATTTCGATCATGTGCCTTCCTTGATTAATGTAAGTGATAACCAAAGCTTTTCTATGCTTCCGAATATAGATGAAATAAAAGGTATTATTTGGGATATGTCTATAAATAGTGCGGCGGGCCCTGATGGATTTTCTACCCAATTCTACAAATCTTGTTGGGACATTATTAAAGATGATATTTTGGAAGCTGTCTTGGATTTCTTTCATGGTAGTTCAATGCCGATAGGTATGATGGCCACTACAATTGTTTTAATCCCAAAAATAGACAACGCACAACAATGGAAAGATTTTAGGCCAATCAGTTTATGTAATGTCTCAAACAAGATTATCTCTAAGCTTCTAGCTTCTCGATTGAGCAAAATCATGAATAAAATCATTTCTCCATCACAAAGTGGCTTTGTTTCTGGCAGATTGATTTCAGATAATATATTATTGGCTCAGGAGATGTTTCATAAGTTGAATTATCATGTCAGAGGTGGCAATTTAATTTTGAAGTTAGATATGGCTAAAGCTTTTGATAGAGTACAATGGCCCTTTCTCTTTAAAGTCATGGAAGCATTGGGTTTTTCGGTTTTCTCTATTGACCTCATTAAACGTTGCATTACAGAATGTTGGTTTTCTGTTAAAATAAATGGGCACTTGTCGGGTTTTTTTCAATCTAAAAGAGGCCTAAGGCAAGGCGATCCTATTTCCCCATTACTTTTTATTATTGCGGCGGAATTTTTATCTAGAGGTTTGGATGCTATGTTTAATAAATACCCTCAGCTTTATTTCACTCTGGGCTGTGATTTCAAATTGTCTCACTTAGCATATGCGGATGACATTGTTATTTTTATGAATGGTTCAGTCAACAATGTTAAGCGCATTAAAAGTTTCTTAAAGGAATATGAATCATGCTCGGGTCAATCCATCAATGAGGGTAAAAGTTTATTTTTTCCTTCGAAAAGTATTTCAAGTAGTAGGAAAGATTTAATCACCTCTGTTACTGGTTTTATGGAGGGTCAACAACCAATGTTGTACTTGGGAGTTCCTATTATTACAGGAAATAGAAAGTCTAGCCTTTTTCAATCTTTGGTCGGCAAAATCAGCAAGAGACTAATGGGCTGGAATATTCAAAGGCTTACATTTGGAGGTCGATTGATTCTCATCCAAAGTGTCTTAACATCAATTCCATTTTTTACCTTGCAGGTTCTACTTCCTCCCCTGTCGGTTCAACATCACATTGAAATGATATTTGCAAATTTTTTCTGGGGCACGTTTAACTCTAAAAAGAAATATCATTGGATTGCTTGGTCTGATATTTGTAAACCTAAGTTGGAAGGTGGTTTAGGCATCAGAAAACTATCAGATATTGCCACAGCCACGGCAATGAAGCTTTGGTTTAGGTTTCGGGAACAAGGTACTCCATGGGCAGTTTTCCTTTTAAAAATGTATTGTAGATCTACTCCTCCTTCTGTGGTTTCGGTTAATTGGAGAGCCTCTCCTTGTTGGCGCCGTCTCATAAAAATAAGGTGTTTAGCAGAGGATAAAATTGGTTGGCATCTTGGTAATGGTAAGATAAATTTTTGGTATGACACTTGGCTTGATCAAGGCCCAATATATCAAATTTGCGAGGTTGTAGATAACCCAAACTGTAAAGTGCTGGATTTCTCTAGCAAGCAAGGTTGGATCACATCCAAGCTAATGAATTTTGTTCCTGCTAATATTTTGGAAGAAATTTTGGAGTTTAATGCACCTAAGGGGTACGAAGATGATAGTACTGTAAAGGAAGACTTAAGCTGTGACTGCATCCTTTGGAAACCAGCTTTGGATGGCAAGTTCACATTAAAGTCAGCGTGGAATTGTATCAGGAATGCGCTACTGCCTGCTGAAATCTGGAGAGCTTGCTGGAGTAAGTTACTTTCTCCTAGTATCTCAGTCTTTATTTGGCGTTTTTTACAAAGGAAGTTGCCTTTAGATGAGATCTTACAGCAAAGAGGCGTGGAGCTTGCCTCTAAATGTCATTGTTGTAATGAAATAGAATCGTGGGATCATTGCTTCTTCACAGGGCCAGTTGCTATGGTTGTTTGGAGACATTTCTCACAATTATTTGGGGTGGATCGATATCAGATCTTAACATGTTGGAAAAATGGAAATTCTTGGTCAAGTGATGGGCATATTAAAGAAGCTATTCCTTTTCTGATTTTTTGGCATCTATGGGGCTCTAGGAATGATGCTAAACATCGAGACATCAGGCCGTCGGCCAATAGAATTATATGGAAGATCAGCTCATATGTTCAGCTAACCATTGAAGCAGGACTGATAAAAAAAAATCAGTGGAAAGGTTGTAGGAAGGCAATGGGTAATATGGGTTATCATGTGGTCAATAGAGTGGTTAATAATTTCAAAATTGTGCACTGGAAAATGCCGAAATATGGTATCTATAAGGTGAATACAGATGGATCTTCAAAAGGTAATCTAGGTCCTGCTTCATATGGTGTTATCATAAGGAATTATGAGGGTCGGATTTTATTAGCTAAGCTTGGTAGTATTGGTATTACTTCAAATATTAAAGCTGAACTTATTGCAATTTTAAAGGGGCTGGAATTATGCTTGTCCAAGGGTTTCACGCCCATTTGGCTTGAATCGGATTCATTAGTGGCCTTAAAAATGCTTAAATCTGATTTGGTCCCTTGGAAATTTCGAAAGTTGATCACTAAAATTAAAGGTTTCTTAAGCCAACATAAGATCTGGCTCACACATACGTTTAGGGAGGCTAATTCAGCTGCAGATTATTTAGCAAATCAAGCCCATAGTTTTTCTGCTGAAAGAATTCTGGGAGCTGATGATATTGATAAAATACTTTTTGGCATTTGTAAATTAGATAGATTAAACATGCCATACATCCGGTGCGCAAAAAAAACTGAGGATTGTTCTATATTAAGCAAAACGCTGTGATATATTTCTCATGCTTTGTAGTTTCCTCTTTGTTGAATATGGGGATTTCAGGTTTGGCCCATTGCTCTGAATGGCAACTGTTAAGATCAGTTTCAATTGCTGGCTTCGATTTCTCTGGATTTTCCTATCATATTTAGGGTGGTAATCTTTATTCTGATACAATGAATTCCGCTTTATTTTAGTCAGTGCTATCCTTAATCCAAGCTCCTGCCTGGGAGTTACAGAATTGTTTTCTGTTATTTGAGGCTTATTCCTTAATCCAAATTTCAGTTGGTTTATATGAATATATAGTGCCTATCCTTAACTGCTTTAAAGATGTTTCCAGCTTCGGCTTCCTGCGATGTCTATTGAAGAATAAATATGAAGGTGCTGAGCCTCCAGCTAATTCGTATGGTTTCTCTGTATCTGTATTTTCTTTGGAAAATTATCAGTTTGGGCTTAAAGCTGGTGGGGTTTTCAGAATCTGTCTACTCTGTATTATATTGCTGTTCTTGATGGATTTCCCATAATCGTGGATGGTATCTCCAAGTAGTTTGGGGGTTTTTTTTAAGTTCGATCGTGTTTTCTTGATTCAGCTATGTTTTTTATGGCTATCTCTTGATATTTCGGTATTCTCCAAGGCTAAAGGGTTATTCACTGTATCACAGGGTTGTTCTTCTTGTTTTCAGAGCTATGATTTGATGTCCCCATATATTATAGAATCATTGTCTCCTTTGTGTTCAGTATTGATGCTATCAGAGGCGGCAGATAATCTGGGCTGTCTCTTAGTCAGTCATGACTCATGCTGGCTGGTTTTCTGATACTCTGGTTTGATCTCGGGATCTATTATTTCTCTGAATCTTGATCTTTGGTGATGTTCTATCAGGGTCAACTTCTGAAGTTATGGAATATATCAAGTTGGAATCGCACTGTTGGTGTTATCAATCAATCTTAAAATGGCTGCTTTGTTATAAAGTTCTTCGAGCTGATTTTGTGCAGATTTTCAAATTTGTAATTTCAGTGTTCTTGGATGTAACCCCATTTTGGAAGGTTAGGTTTGGCCCCCCTTCTAAAATGGATTTTCTCTTCTTGAAATAAAATCCTTCCTTTTCGCTAAAAAAAAAAAAAAATATATATATATATATATATGCACATAAAATTGGATAAGATGTGTGTCAAAGTACGATAAAAACCCTATATAAAATGCACACATCAAAATCTCCAAATCAATCCTTTTCTTGTCCTCAAGCAAACATCAATATCAAGAATAAATGTGAATAATCATCTCCTAACTTTAATAAGTTCATCAAATTTTATTGAGTAGTATTATCATTAAACGAAGATATTTGATGAGTTTCACGAAGCCTAACAAGAAAGTTTAAATGTGCAGTGCATAGTTTTCACCTAAAGTTTTCAAGTTCGTGTGGGATCGGTTAGAAACGATAGAGGGGGGGGGCTGAATATCGTTCGACAAAATTCTTTGGAAATCGTAAGAGTAGTTGCACAGCGGAAAAGAAAAACCAACGCTAACACGTTTATTTTTACTTAGTTCGGAGTCACGGTTGGCTCCTACTCCAAGACCCACGGTCCATGACCGTTTACGACGGGAAATTCTATATTTCGTCAAATAATTACAAGTAGAAGTTCGAATATAGGATAAAAAGATTACAAAAATTAAACTAAATTATTCCAACGACTAAAAGATCGGAGTGTCGCAGCCGCGGGTCATCGTTGGCGCTTGAATCTTGAGCACGGGGTGTTTTGGAGCAGAGCGCGTCAAAGAATGCATTGGAAAAAAAAATTGTTCTGAAGCCTAGGGGTGAACCCCTATTTATACTCGTAGCTGGGGTGCCTGTGTTGAAGGGGGCGCCTGACACGTGGCCCTTGTTGCATGAAACTCAATCCGTAGACTTGGCCAGCACTTATCCCCTCAACCAGGGCACCTGAGCTGACTGGGGCGCCTGTGTTAACACAGGCGCCTCAATGACTGATTCAGAGGCTTGCGTGGCAGTTTGCTTCTAGTGTTTGGAATAGCCCTTCACTGGGGCACCTGTCTCAACACAGGCGCCTCACCATTGAGGCGCCTGACTCCATTCAGGCGCCTGGGAGCAGAAATTCCAATTTCTTTATTCCTGCAACCAGGGTTAGTTCCAAACCACAAGAAACATATACATGCTATAAAATAAAGTATGATTTATAGCCTGAGCTGTCTTGGTTCTGACTTTGGGCTTCCCAAATGGAACCCTAGGTCGAACCGACGCCTAATGTTCCCTCGACGGGGAACGCATCCTCACCTACTCCTCTTGGGAGAGTTACCTTTTTGCCAACCGGCTCCTTCGGTTGGACTTTTGCCCAACTTCACTCACCAGGTCTTCATGCCCAGTCCGCGACCAAGACTTAGTGCCCAGCTTTACTCACTAGGTCTTCGGTGCCCAGTCCCCAACCAGGTTTTAGTGCCCAGTTTCACTCACCAGGTCTTAGTGCCCAGCTTCACTCACCAGGTATTAGTGCCCAACCTTACATCAGGACTTAGTTGCACAGCCCCCGGCCAGGACTTAGTGCCTAGTGTACCTAGGACTTTACCTGCACACTTGATTAACCTTGTTAGATAACAACAAAACCTTAACTTCTGAACCCTTTGCCATTATCAAAACATAGGTTTGACTTTGGTGCTTCCGGCACCAACAATCTCCCCCTTTTTGATTTATGGCAACACGGTTCAAAAAGTTAAGAAAAAAAATATTTTATAACACATCTAACAAGCAAGATTATCATAAAAACTTGAGAAAATATTTAATTAGCTCCCCCTAAAATAAATGTTCTCCCCCTGAAACTTTTAATGATATGCAGTTTTTGTAAAACTTCTAAGTGTTTTATGTTTGACTAAGTGCTTTAAATTGGAGCAAAAAGCTTTAAGTGTTTTACTATGTGTTTTTCAAAATCGAGCAAAAACATTTGCACTTACAAAAAAAATTTTTACACTTACAATTTTCAAAAAAAAAATTGCAAGCCTAAATTTTGTTTAAAAATGCTTTTACTTAAAAAGCTTTGCAAAATGAATTTTTTATTTAACCAAAAATTTACTTAGCCAAAAATTTTGAAAATAGATTTCCCTTAAAAAGTTTTAACTTTTTGAGAATTGGGAAAAATTTGTTTACTAAAAGCTTTTTGCACACTTAGAAGAATTT
Source organism: Boesenbergia rotunda (assembly GCA_024364735.1). Lineage (NCBI taxonomy): Eukaryota > Viridiplantae > Streptophyta > Magnoliopsida > Zingiberales > Zingiberaceae > Boesenbergia > Boesenbergia rotunda. Next base: position 95,470 of record JAGFNQ010005653.1, read on the forward strand.
GCTTAAAAATATTTTTTGCAAAGAAAATATTTTTACATGAAAAATCTTTAACAAATTTTTGCTTAAAAAAATTAAAATGATTTTGAAGCACCTAACAAATTTTGAAAGCATTTAGAAATTTTTGAAGTACTTAGAAAAATTTTGAAAGCACTTAACACTTAAAAATTTTTTTGAAAGAACTTAGCAATTCTTGAAGTACTTAGAAATTTGCTTTACTTTTTGAAAAATTAAAAAAATTAAAAAGAAGAATTTTTCTCTCTTTCTCTCTCTCCCCCTTTATCATATATCAAAAAGAACAGATAACAATCATTGCAAGTCAATTTCGAATTTAGAGCTAGTTAAAAGAAATTGTAAATCCGTATTGAACCAACTCTAGTGACTTCAAGCAAGAAAGAGGACCAAACCAATTAATCTTTACATTTTTGGATTCTGTCTAACCCAGTTAGCTACTTACTAACTGTATAAAATAGCAGTTTTCACTAGGGTTAGTCAAGTTAAGTGATCTGATCAAGTTAGATTTGCTAAGCTTGAATACTTAACTTGATTGCTATTTAATTTGTATTTATCGCCCCAATTACTGCAGATGCACTGACTTAAAGCATATTGAATCAAGGCATAAACCTAAACATCTCAATCCAGCCTAGGTTATCACTCAAAGTACCCTAAGGTGCTTATGAGATGCTGGCTTCTAGATCTATAGTGCATGCAGTTCTAGGGTTGAGGCCTAAGCTAAGTCCATTTTCGCAAAAACCCTATTTTTGAAGGGGGTAAGTTTTTGAAAAACTAATTCAGAAAATCATTTTAATTTCAATAACTTGATAAAAGAAATGATTTAACAACAATTTTAAATTCTAATTTTTGAAAAAAATTGAGAAAATAGAAAAGATTTTTGAAAAACAATTTAGAACAGTCCTATTCTACTAAGCACAACCCTAACTGATGATTCAGATATGAAGTAAATGACTTAGCAGTTAAATAAACAGTCATAACATGAAGTAGATAGCTTAGCAGGAAAATAAGTAGCAAGTAGATAACATAGCTAAGTGAAAGGTCAACTAGTCAACACAAGGACCAATAAAGTCAATAACAAGTCAACCCTACTAAGTAAGGCAAGTCAAATAGTCAGGAGTACAATCTGATAACTAGGAAACCACTCAAGTCTAGGAGGAAGGGCCCGGGGGAAAGAATGGACCAGGCTGCCATGACCGGAACATGGACATCATCTCGTCATATCGAGCCTGGTTCGCTTCGCATTCGGCTCGAAAGGCGTCCATGTACTCGGCGTGATAAGCCTGGTTCACTTCGTGCTCGACATGAAGAGCGTCCATGAACTCGACGTGATGTGCCTCTACCTCCTCTCGGATGTTGGATCGAGTAAACATGATAGAGGGGGGGGGTGAATATCGTGAAAATGTTTCGGATTGAAAAGAGAAAGTGCGCAGCGGAATTTAAATAAAACACACACACAGAACTCAAGTAGTTTTACTTGGTTCGAAGTCGCGTTCGGCTCCTACTCAAAGGTCCACGGTCCTTGACCGTTTACTGTTGGCAATTCTATAGTCGCACAAAAGTTTACAGAAATTGTTACAATATTATTGGAGTAAATAAACAAATGTACTCTTTGTTACCGACGCCCAGTGTGGATCGCACTTCGGAGCAGAGGGTCGTCGTCGGTGCTAGAATGTCGAGAACGGAGTTTGCCGGAGCAGAGCACTTGAACAAAGAGCTTGGAGGCGTTGGAAAAAGTGATGTCAAAGCCTTAGGGGTCGAGCCCCTTTTATACTGCTCCTGGGGGCGCCCTGGACGCTGGGGGCGCCTGACACGTGCCTTCGGATCCGAGAAACCTCATCCGTAGCTCGGTCAGCGCTTATCCCTCCAGAATCGGCCTCGGAGCTAACGAGGGCGCCCAGGACGTTAGGGGCGCCCAGGTTGACTTGGTCTACTGGCTTCGTGGTTGATTTTGCTTCGATCATAATTTGGCTTGGACCTAGGGAGTCCAGGACCATCAGGGCGCCTGGCCCGGTAAGCTTTCGAAGCGATTCTTGCTTAACTACTCGTTTGGCTTTGACCTTGGGCGCCCGGGACCTCCCGGGCGCCTAGCCCAGCTGCTGCCCCTCTCCTTTTGGGCGTTCTGAGCTGTAGAAACACATTCCTTTGGTCCCTGCATCCAAGGTTAGTTCCACAACAAACAAGGCAAGAGTGTTAGTTTGTTTTTACAGCCGTAGCTGTCTTGGTTCTGACTTTGGGTCTCGCAAATGGAACCCTAGGTCGAACCGACGCCTACTGTTCCCTCGACGGGGAACGCGTCCTCACCTACTCCTCTCAGGAGAGTTTACCTTTTGCCAACCGGCTCCTCCGGTTGGACTTTTGCCCGATGCACCTGACCAGGTCTTCGTGCCTACCTTCCGAGCAGGTCTTCGGTGCCCAGCTCCTTGCCAGGGCTTCGTACCCAGTCCTCGACCAGGACTTCGTGCCCACCTTTCGAGCAGGTCTTCGGTGCCCAGCTCCTTGCCAGGGCTTCGTGCCCAGTCCTCGACCAGGATTTCGTACCTAGTGTTCCTAGGGCTTCTTTCCTACACACTTAGTAAACGTATTAGATACAAATAACATCTTAACTTTTGAACCCTTTGCCATTATCAAAACCCAGGTTTGACTTAGGTGCTGCCTGCACAAACAATCTCCCCCTTTTTTATTTATGGCAACCCGGTTCAAAAAGTTAAGTTAATCACCCATATAAGTACGTATTAAAGTTAATTTCCTCCCCCTGGAAGAAATCTCCCCCTGAGTTTTTCAAAAGTTCGTGGGGCTTGAAAAGATTTCTAAGTAAAAAAAACTTAGAAAAATTTTTAAGAAAATATTTTAATTTAGAAACCATTTTTCAAAATATTTTGAGTTGGACAATTTTCAGAAGAATTTACACTTAGAAAATTTTCAAGTAAATACTTAGTTTTCGCACTTTAGAAAATTTTCTAAACTTCTTCTGAAGTTTTAATACTTAGAACATCTGAAGTTTTTAATACTTGGAAAATCTGAAAAAATTTCTACCTTATTTTTGAGTTGTGAAAATTTTTCCAACCTCTTTAGCACTTTAGAAAGTTGTTAAGGAAATTTTGAAGTTAATACTTAGAAACATTTCTATTAGAGAAGTTTAAAGTACTTAGAGGAATTTTGAAAATACTTTAAGTCACGTACTTAGAAATAGTTTTTTGAAAATACTTTAAGTCAGGTGTTTAAAAATAATTTTTTTGAAAATACTTTTTGACAAACAAACGACAATTGTCTTAAGGAGTTTTACTTGTTTTACTTTTTGAAAAATGAGTAAAGTTTTGAAATTTTGAGAAAAAGTTTTGAAAAAATTTTAAAACCCCTTCTCTCCTTTCCTATCTCTCCCCATTTGTCATATATAAAAAAAACAATATAACAAAACAATGTAGCAAAAGAAGTAAGGTGCTGTACTGAACCAATTCGAGGTATAAATTGGACCAAATCAATTTGAATTAACTCTTTCGGGTCCTATCTAACCCAATTAGCTACTTACTAACTGTTATAAACAGTAGCTTTCGCTAGGATTAGTCAAGTTAAGTGTTCTATTCAAGTTAGATTTTCTAAGCTTGACACTCAACCTGATTACTGATTAATTTGTATTTAGTGCCCCAATTATTGCAGATGCATTGACTTAAAGCATCTTGAATTAAAGCAAAGACCTAAGCATCTCAACCCATTCTAGGTTATCATTCAAAAGTACCCTAAGGTGCTTGTGAGATGCTGGCTTCTAGATCTATAGGTACATGCAGTTCTAGGGTTAGGCCTAGGCTAAGTCCATTTGCGAAAAAACTCTAGTTTTGAAAAGGGTAATTTTTTTTAAAAAATAACTAAGTTGAAAAATCATTTTAAAAATGCATAAAAAAAATGATTCTTCAAAATTAAGTAGGAACTGATTTTAAAATCAAGTAATAAAGTAGAAAAAAAATAGAAGTAGAGCAAACCTATTCTACCAAGCATAACCCTAACTGCCTTCTTAGTGAGCTGAACTCAGACTCAGGTAAGGGTTTGGTGAATATATCAGCTAAGTTAGATTTTGAATCTACATGCTTAAGGACTATCTCACCCCTGGCTACGTGATCTCTTACGAAGTGGTGTTTAACTTCTATGTGTTTAGTTCTGGAGTATTGGATTGGGTTTTTAGTTAGATTAATTGAACTTATATTATCAATGTAGACTTGGATTTGGGTGTAGTTAAGCTGAAAATCCTTAAGAGTGTGCATCATCCATAAGAGTTGTGCTACACACTCTCCTAAAGCAATATACTTAACTTCAGTTGTGGATAGAGCTACACAGTGTTGCTTTCTGTTGCACCAACTTACTAGATTATTTCCTAAGAGTTGGCAGCTTCCACTTGTACTCTTTCTATCTAGTTTATAACCCGTATAGTCAGAGTCCGAGTATCCTGATAGGTCAAAAGTTGAGGTCCTAGGATACCAAATCCCTACATTTAGGGTGCCCTTAATGTATCTAAGTATTCTTTTTAGGGCTGCTAAGTGCGTTTCCTTAGCACAGGTTTGGTATCTAGCACACATTCCTACAGCAAAAAGGATATCGGGTCTGCTGGCTGTAAGGTAAAGTAGACTACCAATCATACTTCTATAAAGTTTAAGGTCTACTGGTTTACCGTCAGGGTCACTATCTATTTTTACATTTGTGGGCATAGGGGTACTTATGCTTTTGGAGTTATCTATTTTGAATTTCTTTATTAACTCCTTAGCATATTTGGATTGATGGACATAATTTCCATCCCTAGTTTGCTTGATTTGTAATCCTATAAAGAAGTTGAGCTCACCAACTAAGCTCATTTCGAATTCATTTTCCATTATTTTAACAAATTCTTTTAAGAAATTTGAGTTGGTGGACCCAAAGATTATGTCATCGACGTAGATTTGGGCAATAAAGATTTCTTTTCCTAAGGTCTTAATAAATAGGGTTGAGTCAATTTGTCCTTGTTTAAATTCTTTAGAAATTAGGTAGGTTGATAAGCGTTCATACCAAGCCCTAGGTGCTTGTTTTAGTCCATATAGTGCCTTAGTGAGTTTGTAAACATGGTTAGGTTTTTCTAAGTCCTCGAAACAGGGGGGTTGTCCTACATAGACTTCTTCTCTAATAAATCCATTTAGAAAAGTTGACTTTACATCCATTTGGTAGAGTTTAAATCCTTTATGGGATGCAAAGGCTAACAACA
>JAGFNQ010005653.1:105359-186851 GCA_024364735.1 Boesenbergia rotunda
AATAAAATAAAAACAAAATTATCCCAAGACTTAGTCTTGGATTAACAGTGCGGGAATAAAATATTTAAAAGAATTTATCGAGTGGTGTTGCACAAACCTCGATTAACGATAAAAAATTGAAAAAAAACTTTCGTAAAAATCTGAAAAACTCTCAAATTGGTGGTTGCACCAAATTTGAGCTTCCCTGCTCTGATACCACTTGTTGGATCGAGTAAACACGATAGAGGGGGGGGGTGAATATCGTGAAAACGTTTCGGATTGAAAAGAGAAAGTGCGCAGCGGAATTTAAATAAAACACACACACAGAACTCAAGTAGTTTTACTTGGTTCGAAGTCGTGTTCGGCTCCTACTCCAAGGCCCACGGTCCTTGACTGTTTACTGCGGGCAATTCTATAGTAGCGCAAAAGTTTACAGAAATTGTTACAATATTATTGGAGTAAATAAACAAATGTACACTTCGTTACCGACGCCCGGTGTGGATCATACTTCGGAGGAGAGGGCCGTCGTCGATGCTAGAATGTCGAGAACGGAGTTTGCCGGAGCAGAGCGCTTGAATGAAGAGCTTGGAGGCATTGAAAAAAGTGATGTCGAAGCCTTAGGGGTCGAGCCCCTTTTATACTGCTCCTGGGGGCACCTTGGACGCTGGGGGCGCCTGACACGTGCCTTCGGATCCGAGAAACCTCATCCGCAGCTCGGTCAGCGTTTATCCCTCCAGAATCGGCCTCGGAGCTGACGGGGGCGCCCGGGACGTTGGGGGCGCCCCGGTTGACTTGGTCTGCTGGCTTCGTGGCTGATTTTGCTTCGATCATAATTTGGCTTAGACCCAGGGCGCCTGGGACATCCAAGGCGCCCGGGACCTTCAGGGCGCCCGGGACCATCAGGGTGCCTGGCCCGGTAAGCTTTCGAAGTGATTCTTGCTTAACTGCTCGTTTGGCTTTGACCATGGGCGCCCGGGACCTCCTGGGCACCTAGCCCAGCTGCTGCCCCTCTTCTTTGGGGTGTTCTAAGCTGCAGAAACACATTCCTTTGGTTCCTGCATCCAAGGTTAGTTCCATAACAAATAAGGCAAGAGTGTTAGTTAGTTTTTACTGCTGTAGCTGTCTTGGTTCTGACTTCGGGTCTCCCAAATGGAACCCTAGGTCGAACCGACGCCTACTGTTCCCTCGACGGGGAACGCGTCCTCACCTACTCCTCTCAGGAGAGTTTACCTTTTGCCAACCGGCTCCTCTGGTTGGACTTTTGCTCGATGCACCTGACCAGGTCTTCGTGCCCACCTTCCGAGCAGGTCTTCGGTGCCCAGCTCCTTGCCAGGGCTTCGTGCCCAGTCCTCGACCAGGACTTCGTGCCCACCTTCCGAGCAGGTCTTCGGTGCCCAGCTCCTTGCCAAGGCTTCGTGCCTAGTCCTCGACCAGGACTTCGTGCCTAGTGTTCCTAGGGCTTCTTTCCTGCACACTTAGTAAACGTATTAGATACAAATAACATCTTAACTTCTGAACCCTTTGCCATTATCAAAACCCAGGTTTGACTTAGGTGCTGCCTGCACCAACATCGGAGACTGTGGACCTCTGTCTAGAGACTGTGGACATCAGTCTGAATCCGGGCTAAGCGCTGGTCCGTAGTTAGTGGTGGAGGCTCTCGTAACTGCTCCTCGAACTCGGCAGCGAGCTCGGCTACGTCGACCTCTACCTCCTCGTTCGAGTCGACTTGGTGTCGGGCCCTCTGTTGTCTCCACGATAATACCCCCACGTCCGAGATATTTATGCCAGCTAAGGAAAAGTTCCTAGACCCTATCTCATCGAATTCGGTCATCTGGATGACCTCCCCGGCAGTGATGTCGCGACCATGGTGATGGAGGAGGGAAGTGATAATGCGACAGTAGGGGGTGCGTACTCGAGAATGGGTGGATATACTTGACGCGTAAGTGATCGTCTGGAACATGTGGAGACCAATGTCTATGTCCAGATAATGGATCATCGCATAGAGGAGGAAGGTGTGGAAGGGTCCCATGGTCGCGACATCCCAAGTGGTCAATGGAAGGATACATCGGACTCGAACTCTATAGAGAGCATAGTCCTGGGCGCGAAGATCGATGGACTGAAATCACTGTACCGTCGGGTTTCGAGCATCTCCAAAAAAGTAGGAATAAAGAGTGTCTAGGGTGATATGAGAATAGGGGTTAGCAAAAGGAAGGTCAGTAGGAGGATAACAGTAAAAAGTGGATCGAGAAGGTCGTAATCCAAGAAATGGATTAAACAAAGTAGGTGTGATAGTAAGGGGGATGGACTGTACAGTAGTACAGTAACAGAAGTCATCAAGTTTGACTAAGTTGTTATAAAACTAAGCACATAGAGTAGTGTTGACTGAGTGAGTACAGTAAACAAGATGGTCAAGTTGATAAAAATTAATTGCATCCATAGCAGTTGGACAAGATTGAGCAAAGAACTGTCTATTCAGGAAGCTGGTCTTTATTGGTTTATAAGTGGTCTGTGCAAATTTATTAAACAAGGCTAATGTAGGGAACCTAGGATCCAGACTAGGCTCGGCCTGGGGGGTATTTTGTGTAACTCGACATTTTCTAAGCAAGTAAGAAAGATTATGCATTTATTAAAATAAATTAAGATAAATTAATCCGAAATGCATGAATAAATCATACCGGGGCGGCATTGTGAAAGTTGAGTGATTGAGGACACAAGATGGGCTTTCGGTCGCCTTGGATGGAAGAGGGAAGAGAGGAGAATTCGGATTGGTGTGGCAAATGAGTAAGATTGAGGTGTTTATATACTGGTTCACGGGCGCCCGTGTTGATTGAGGCGCCCGAGAGCTTCTCGGGCGCCTGAGTCAGGATGGGCAGGACTTTTGATAGCTTTGTTGCCTTGAAGTTCGTTACAGTATGAGGTGCCCGTGTTGACCAAGTTTGACCATTGACCAAGTTTGACTATGTTGACCAAGTTTGACTCTGTTGACTAGGTTTTATTAATTGATAACTAAGCCAATCAAGCCCTAGATTATATTCAAGATGAGTCAAGTTTGACGTACAAAATGAAATTCAATCTTTGGAAAAAGGTTGAGTGGAAAAAGTAGGGTTAAAAACTGAATTGATTTTGAAAGATTTGAGGTAATTTTAAATAAATTTTGAAAACAATTTGAGTTGATTTTGATAGGATAATGAACTATATTAGATCCTAGACATCTTACCCATATCTAATGTTATCAAACATGTTAACCTTATGGGGTTTGTGAGACAGGTTTAAAAAGGTTTAAATTTTTGAAAAACTATTAATTTTGAAAATGTTGAATTAATTTTGAAAACAAAATTGTTGAGTTTAAAATTATTGATTTTGAAAATATGTTTTAATCTACGATTAATTGAAATTTGTGTTAGATTCAAATTTATCAAATAGTAAATTGAATTTGAATTTCGAAAATTAGCTTCCAGGTCTTGGCGAGGCACAGAGGCCTTCTTTGGCCATAGCCTTATTGGAGCAACAACCCTTTCCTTGACAAAGTCTTTTATCGAAATTTCATTTTCAAATTACTTCTTGAAAAATTTTGATCTAACTAGTTTAGGTCTTGGATCTGTAGCTTCGGCTAGTTCCACCAGACTAAACAAACCGAGTAGGGTACGCCTTACCTTACTTGACCTTATTAGAAAGGTTTCCCTAACGTATTATTATCTCACCTCCACCTAATACTATGTTGTTCAAATTTCAAATAAACTGTTTGTCCTTAAACTATTCCTAAGACTAAGCATAATAATAACATTAAAAAAATAAACAAGCAAGCAGACAACAAAATCATCTAATTATAAATATGGTCTTTATATTGGCTCCCCCCTGGACTGAAGCCTCGATAAGGGTTAGGTAAGATGTGAATCTTGTCCTTGGAGATCCAATACTGATTTGGTCCAGCTTGTTTAGTTAAACACAGCTTAGGGACCCATGCTTGGACTTGGGTTCTAGGTTGGTTCAATAAAGAATAATACGATCGTTGTCGCGATTTGGTTCAATAACGTAGTTGAACGGATTTCTGTTTTCCAAGGATCATGTCAAGACCCTTGGAACCCGAAGTAAATTGTTCTAAGGCAACCCTGAGCTCCTTGACTTGAGTTTTCAAGGAGGAATTCTCTTCCTCAAGTTTTTTAACTTGAGTTGAGTTTCCTTCTTGAATTGACTTGGTCAAGAGACTCGAGTTGACTTCCTCTTTCAGGAGTTTTACTTCCTGTCGGAGAGACTGAACCCGGATTTTGGCCTTCGTCAAGTTTCGGGACAGATAAGAAATTAATTTAGATAATTTAGATTCTGGATAACCTCTTACCGTGATTTGTCCGTCCTCCGAGATTGTGAGTCTTTCATTGTTGACGTCCTCGTCTGGTTCCGATTCTGATCCGGAGTCGACGTCTTCTGAGGCGGTCAGGGCGAGTAGGGTTGCGTGCGGGACTTCTTCTTCTTCTTTGGAGGATGACTCATCCCAGGTGGCTTGAAGAGCCTTCTTCCTCCGCGCCTTCTTGTTTTCCTTTCGGTTGGGGCACTCCGATTTGAAGTGTCCCTTTTCGTTGCACTCGTAGCAGGTGATGTTGCTTTTGCTTTTCTGACTTGTTGAAGGTTCCGCTGGATCTTTCTTTCTCCGGCTTGACTTCTTCTTTCTTGTTTGGTACTTAAGTTCTTTATAGTAATCGTGAGCTAGCCGGACCAATTTGGGTCGATCTCCTTCACTGTCTTCTGATTCCGAGTCTGAGTCGAACTCGGGTACTGGTTGAAGCTTCTTCTTGGGAGTTTTCCCTTGAGTCCTACCTACAAGAAATGCTATACCTTTCTCGACTAAAGTAGTATTAGTCTGTTCATGCAATTCTAATTTGGAAAATAGCTCATCTAACTTAATTTCAGACAAATTCCTGGAAACCTTGTAGGCATCCACCATAGATGCCCACAGTGAGTTTCTCAGGAATGAATTCAAAGTATACCTTATTAGGTCACGATTTTCAACCTTGTGACCTATGGTGTGCAGCCCGTTCATCAGCTCCTGGATCCTGGCGTGGAGTTGAGCTGCAGTCTCGCCGTCATGCATCTTTATTGTATAGAGTCTGTTGAGCAACATATCACTTTTGCTGATTCTGGTGTCGGATGTTCCTTCGTGTAGCTCAATCAGCTTATTCCAGAGCTCCTTGGCGCAGCTGAAGGGTCCTACACGGTTCAACTCCTCTTTTGTTAGGCCGCATTGCAAAGTTTGGGTAGCTTTCACGTAAGCCTCGATCTTGTTCTTTAGTGGGGTCGTCCCACTCGGTATAGTGTTGCACCACGCCTTGTGCATTCTTTGGAATTTCCAGTCCAGACTAGATAATGATCCACATGTCCACCTGAGTTTTCAGGTGGACTTCCATCCTGCTTTTCCAGTAGGAAAAGTCTTCTCCACTGAAAAGAGGGGGTCTGGCGGTGATGTATCCCTCTTGCATGGCCATTAGAGTTTAATTGAAAAATTTTACAAAAAACCTTGTCCCAAGACTACGTCTTGGATTAGCAGTGCGGGAAAAAATTAATAATAACGAAAAAATTGAGTGGTGTTGCACCAACCTCGATTAACGAGAAAAATACGAGAAAGAAAAAAATATTAAAGTTCATAAATCCGAAAAAATTCTCAACTGGTGGTTGCACCAAGTTTGAGTCACCCGCTCTGATACCACTTGTGAGATCGGCGAGAAACGATAGAGAGGGGGGGTGAATATCATTCGACAAAATTCTTCGGAAATCGTAAGAGTAATTGCACAGCAGAAAAGAAAAACCAATGCTAACACGTTTGTTTTTACTTGGTTCGGAGTCGCGGTCGGCTCCTACTCCAAGGCCCACGGTCCTTGACCATTTACGATGGGCAATTCTATATTTCGTCAAATAATTACAAGTAGAAGTTCGAATATAGAATAAAAAGATTACAGCAATTAAACTATATTATATCGACGACCGAAAGATCGGAGTGTCGCAGCCGCGGGTCATCATTGGCGCTTGAATCTTGAGCACGGTGCGTTTCGGAGCAAAGAGCGTCGAAGAATGCGTTGGAAAAAAAATTGTTCTGAAGCATAGGGGATGAACCCCTATTTATACTCGTAGCTGGGGCGCCTGTGTTAAAGGGGGCGCCTGACACGTGGCCCTTGCTACGTGATACTCAATCCACAGACTCAGCCAGCGCTTATCCCCTCAACTAGGGTGCCTGAGCTGACTAGGGCGCCAGTGTTAACACAGGCACCTCAATGACTGATTCAGAGGCTTGCGTGGCAGTTTGCTTCAAGTGCTTGGAATAACCCTTCGCTGGGAAACCTGTCTCAACACACGTGCCTCACCATTGAGGCGCCTGACTCCATTCAGGCAACTGGGAGCAGAAATTGCCATTTCTTTATTCCTGCAACCAGGGTTAGTTTGAAACCACAAGAAACATATACATGCTATAAAATAAAGTATGATTTACAGCCTGAGCTGTCTTGGTTCTGACTTTGGGCTTCCCAAATGGAATCCTAGGTTGAACCGACGCCTAATGTTCCCTCGACGGGGAACGCGTCCTCACCTACTCCTCTCGGGAGAGTTTACCTTTTTACCAACCGACTCCTCTGGTTGGACTTTTGCCCAGCTTCACTCACTAGGTCTTCGTGCCCAGTCCGCGACCAGGACTTAGTGCCCAGCTTCACTCACTAGGTCTTCGGTGCCCAGTCCCCGACCAGGTCTTAGTGCCCAGCTTCACTCACCAGGTCTTAGTGGCCAACCTTACGTCAGGACTTAGTTGCCCAGCCCACGGCCAGGACTTAATACCCAATTCATAGAACCAGGACTTAGTGCCTAGTGTACCTAGGACATTACCTGCACACTTGATTAACCTTGCTAGATAGCAACAAAACCTTAACTTCTGAACCCTTTGCCATTATCAAAACATAGGTTTGACTTTGGTGCTTCCGGCACCAACAGTTCCTCCCTAAATCAAGTCATCATTCCATCGTGTTTCCATGGTCTCCAACATTAGACACCTACCTAGCCTACACGAGGTTTGCCTCTTCTTCCCAATATAAAGTTCCAAAGGTATGTACGATATTGAGAGATATTAAAAGGTATTTCCCCAGTAACCTAACTCTGTCTCAAAGGGGCATCTTATCATTTCGACCCATGATAACTTTTTTTTATTATCCCATTTTTTTCCACTCAAAATGTTTTATTGCATTTCAATTTGTTATATTCTCTTTTTACATGGGATTTTGATTTTTTCAAATAGGTTGACACAAATTCGAGCATAATCTAGTAACTAAAATGTTGGGAATGTATCACCTACAGTCACCAAGGTATTGGTCCAATATGATGAATCATGACTACGTCGTACTAAATCGACTCCTTGGCAACAAACCATAAGTGAAGTAAAATGGGCAAACTATCAAGTAGGCATTTTATCAACCATCACCAACTCAATAACACTCTTTACTACAAGATAGGAGAACATGAATTACCAAAAGTAAGGGAGTGTATTCACATGGTATTATCAAGGCTAAACACATCAAAATTTTTCTTAGAGGACAAAGCAATGAAAATTTTAAAAAAAACTATCAAACTATAATTAAGTTACTAAATACTAACCAATATTACTAAATCTAGGTTAGGCAGTTCAAGAAAGTATTACACTTCTCCTTCATCAACTTGTATGTTCGAAAATACTTCATCAATCTCTGGCCAATCACTTTAAAAGTCTTCGATACTTTGATCCAAATATCCATGGCTCCATATGGATGCACCTTCTATACTTGGAAAGGCCTTGAACAACTTGATTTTAATTTTTCAAGGAAGAACTTAAGTCTTGAATTGAATGACAATACTGAGTCACCTTCATTGAATTCTCTCATTATGATATGCTTATCATATCATATCTTGATTCTTTCCTTATATGATTTGGAATACTCATGCGTATCTTGCCTGATTTCTTCCAATTCGCTCAGTTGAAGTTTCCTTATTTCTCCAACCATCTTTAGAACGAAATTTAGCTACTTAATAGGCTAATATGCTCTATGCTTCAATTCCACCAGGAGTTGATAAGGCTTCCCAAGACTAATCGAAATGGAGTCATTTCTATGAGAGTTTTATAAGTGGCCCTGTATGCCCATAAGGCGTCATCCAATTTATGGGACCAATCATTCTAAGGCATTAACATTGTTGTCCCCAAAATACTCTTGATTCTCCATTTGATATTTCTACTTGCCCACTTGTTTAAGGATGGTATGACATGACTATCTTGTAGGATCGAGATTGAACAATAGAGGGGGGGGTGAATATCGCTTTGTAAAATCTTCAGATTTAACACTTAAATAAAGTAAGCACAGACACAGTGAAAGCTTTGAGAGTAAGCGTAGGTGTTAGAGAGAGAAAGCAGCAGAAACAAGCAATAAATCACGATCGCTAACTCAAGTTGATTTTACTTGCTTCGGAGTCTTGACTTGCTCCTACTGCAAAGCCCACGATCCTTGATCATTTACTTTGGCGTTACTAATAATCTCAAGAATGTTTACAAGTTACAAACTAAAGTGTGCAATAAAAAAATGAACAATTATACGAACTCCTGAAATGAGAGGAAAGATCTTCGTTCGGAGAGTTGAATGACATTTCAGTATTATCGAAACTTCGGTCATGCAACACACAGATGAAGAAAGTGATCGCAGTGTGTGAATTTATTTTCTGGATTGCTGCACTCGACCCCTTTTTATAGTACTTACTCAGGCGCCTGAATAGCCATTCAGGCGCCCCCATTACAGCATATCGGGTAGATACTCTATCTACTGCTCTATCAAATTCTATCTTGGTCAGGCACCCTGAGATCCTTTCAAGTGTCTGAGTGCTAATGTAGATCCTCCACTCAGCAGTCGCCACGACAGCCAGGATTCTGAAAGTTGCACTAGCTCAGCCGCCGTCTGCTAGCTCTCAGACACCTGAGTCCCATTCAGGAGCCCCAGTCAAGCTGCTTTCTCTTTTTATCTACAACATGGGTTAGTTCCATACATCCAATAATATATAATGAAAACATGTATGAATCATAGCCAGTGTTGTCTTGGTCCTGACTTTCAGGTTTCACTCGAAACCCTAGGTCGGACCGACGTCTATTGTTCCCTCTCTGGGAAACGCATCCTTACCTACTCCTCTCAGCAGAGTTTACCTGTTGGCACCGGAAGCTCCGGTTGGACTTTTGCTCGACCTCCGAGAACCCAAAACTCGACGATGTTCGACCTCGACCCGTCACGACTCCTATCCGCGATCCCCGCTCGGCAAAGTCTTCTTCTCAGTCCCCCGGACCAAGTCTTCATGCTCGGCTTCACTTGCCAAGACTTTGTTGCCCGATCTCCGACCAAGACATCATGCTCAACCCTATAGATCAAGACTTCTTGCCTAGCTTACCTGAGACTTTCCTGTAATCTCCACGAATCCATTAGTACAACATACCAGCTTAACTTGAACCCTTTGCCACTTATCAAAATAATGTTCAATCTAGTGCTTCCGGCACCAATAATTTCTCCCTTTTTAATTATGGCAACCCAGTTCAAAGTTAAGCTAAAATATGTTTTAACAAGAAAATAAAATTTCTTTTAAGCTCTCCCCCTTAACCAATTATCTCCCCCTAGATCATTTAATAGTTGTGTTTATAGAGGAGAGGATATTTTTTAAAATAGACTTAATCTTGTTTAAGTGTGAAAAAGTTTAGAGACTAAGTTAACTTTTGAAAAGTTGTAAATTAATATACTTGTTAGAACATTCATTTCGAAAAACTAAGTGCTTTTCAAAAACTACGTATGGAAGAGAAATTAATTTTTCAAAATGCTGAGTCATTTAAAATAGGTTCTAAGAATTTAAAAAACTTATTTTTTGAAAGACCAAGTTAATTCTAAAAATTTTTCAAAAATACTAAGTATTTTGAAAGTTTTTGAATGACCAAGTTAATTCTAAAAATTTTTCAAAAATACTAAGTATTTTGAACTCTTTTTATTTTGAAAATATTTTGAATTTTTCTAACCATTTTGAACTTTTCTTTTTAAAATAACTCTAACCACTTTGAACTCTTTTCTTTCCCTCCCCCTTTGCCATATATCAAAATCATGTATTTAATATAAGGGTGAAAACAGAAAAAAAAATGACTAAAGTATTCACAACAAAAATGGCTAAGTGAATTAGAGCAAGTAATTTTAAGCAATATAAAAAAAATGTCTAAGTTTAGACTATGTCTAAATCAAGTTTGGACACCTTTATTTTGAGTCCAAGCAGAATAAAAAAATAAAAATAATTTTAAATATTGAAAAATAAGGTTAATTCCTTTCAGACACCTGTCTAGCCTTTTAGCTACTTGCTCACTATAATAAACAACAATTTTCACTTGGGTTAGTCAAGTCAAGTGTATTTCATAAATCATCTTAGTTAGCCAGAATACTTGACTTGATTAATTTGAATTGTATTTATAACTCCCCCAACTTGTGTCGATGCACTAATTTTGAAGCATCTAAGTCTAGGGCAACAGTCCTAAGCATTTCAACCCAATCTAGGTTGTCAATTATGTTAATCCTAATGTGTTTGTGAGATGCTGGCTTCAAAATCTATAGGAGCATGCACACTAGAGTTAAGCCTAAGCTAAGTCCATGTCGATGAAAGACCCTAGTTTTGAAGGGGATAGTTTTAAAGTCAAAGTAAAACTAAGTATAAAAAAAATACAATAAATTTTGAAAACAAAGTTTTTGAAACCATTTTTAAAATCAGAATTAGACTTAGACTTTTAAAAGATAGATATGAGTTTTGACATTCAAATTCAAAACAAAATTAAACATTAGAAATCCTACTTTACTAAGCACATACCAAGCTGCCTTTTTAATGAACTAAACTCGAACTCAGGTAAGAGTTTAGAGAAAATGTCTACTAAATTAGATTTGGACTCTATATGTTAAAGGGCAATTTCACCCTTAGTTACGTGGTCCCTAACAAAGTGATATTTTACTTCAAATTGTTTAGTCCTAGAATGGTGGATTGGGTTTTCGGTAAGGTTTATAGAATTGATATTATCAATAAAGACCTTAGTTTGGGTATAGTCTAGGTTAAAATCCTTAAGGGTATGCATCATCCATAAGAGTTGAGCTACACATTCCCCTAAGGCAACATACTCTATTTCAGTTGTAGATAGGGCAACACAATGTTGCTTTCTATTGCACCAACTAACTAGCCTTTGACTTAACAATTGACAGCTTCCAGTTATACTTTTCTATCTAGTTTATAACTTGCATAGTCTGAGTCAGAAAATCCTAATAATTAAAAACTGGAAGTCCTAGGGTACCAAATACCTACATTTAGGGTGATCTTAATATATCTAAGAATTCTTTTAACTACCATTAAGTGGGACTCCTTAGCACAGATTTGATACCAGGCACAAATACCTACTACAAAAAGGATATTAGGTCTACTTGCAGTTAGGTAAAGTAAGCTCCCTATAACACTTCTATAATACCTTAAGTCAATTGGCTTACCTCCAGGGTCATTATCTATTTTAGCATTTGTGGCCATAGGAGTACTTAAGTCTTTTAAATATTTCATTTTGAATTTCTTAATCAATTCTTTTGCATATTTTGATTGGTGAACATTGTTGAGGCAATCGACCCAAGAATGATCGAGAAGATCATGGTTTTGATGTGTGTGTGTCAATATGTTTAAGGTTAGGGTGTTGTGTTGTATTTGATATGTGTGATTGAGTTTGCAGGACTTGGAGAATCACACGTGGAGAACATATCCGAGGGACGAGAACCGAGAGAGGAGGACTCCAAGGGCAAGCCAGGAAGTGGACTTCAAGGGCACACGTGAAGGGTGGCATGGAAGCAAGCCAAGGGAAGGCTTGTGTGCGCATCCGAGGGACAATAGCAGGTGGAAGAAGACTTCAAGGGGCAAGCCAAGGGAGTATACTGATAACTACCATTTTGTTGTTTATTTTAAGCTCTAAAATCCATGTTTGATCCATATTTTATATGCTTAAGTTTGCATTTATATTAGGTTTCATGTATTTCCTCTATTTTGGGTTTTTAATTCAAATCTTTATATAATTGAGATATTTTGGCACTAAATTGTGAATCTAATTTTGTAGGCTTCAAATGATTATGGACCTAGATCAAATTGGGTCAAACTTGAGTCAGAATTGGATCCGGATCAAGGTGATCAAGCATCGGATTAATATGGGTCGTCCACTTAAGAGAATGGCCAGATCTGGGCCATTTGTGAGTTTCTGATCAATCCAAGTTCATGATAGGGCTAATCATGACCCTAAATCAAGATCTGAAAGTTTAAACTCAATCGGAGCTCATCTGACCATTGGATCAAGCTCAAGATGTTCTAAACCATCCAAGCAAGAGAAGGGATAATCTGAGCCATCCGCCACAGATCTGGTTTATCCGAGCTAAGGAAAGGTAGATCAGGACCATTGATCAAGATCTGGGGAGTTTGATTTAGATCTGAAGAGATCCAACCGTTGGATGAGATCGGGACAATCTCAACGATTCAATTTCAAATGGTTTTAATTAAAAGGGAATTCCCTCGCCAGTTCTTCGTGGTCGCGTCGCGTAGCAAAGTTCTTCATTAGCAGAGTATTCAGATCGCATTTGCACCAGTTCTTCATCATCGTTTTCTTCATAATTTCTTTTACCGATCGCGCGGCCACATCAATTCGCTTGTCTTCAAGATCTCAGATCGTGGAGGTAAGGATTCCAGTTCAGTTTTGCTAACTAAATCGCGCAGCTGAGAGGAGCTTTGGAGAGGGATTCGCTGGAGCTCCGATCCATTGCATTCTTCATCCGATTGCGGCTGTCCTCATCGAGCTGATGCCATCAGAGCTTCAGAGGGGCTCTCTGAAGTAATTTAAGGGTGTCTGAACGATATCGACACTCGGCGTAAGGAGAAGATCGCGGGTTTCACCTTCTGACCGATCGGGTTGATCGGATAGAGAGGACTCTGATCGGCCCCGTGACCGATCAGAGGAAGGCCTGCTCGGTCGGGTTGACAGATCAAGAAGAGCAGAAACAGAATTGAGCTAGGAAGCTTCTTCTTCTTCGTTGATCTTTGAGCTAGGGGGTTCATAGCTCATCCTTTGTGTGACGGCAAAGGGAAGTCTTGTGATGAACTGATTTGTTATTTTAATTAGGTTTATTTTGGTTTTAAACATGCATTTCTTCAAGTTGTTCTAGTTGTTACCATTACATTTCAAGCCATGTGCTTTGTTGGTGCAGAATGCACCCAAGTCAAACCTGTGTTTTGATAATGGCAACATAGGTCAAAAGTTAAGTCCTTGTTTTCTAACAAGTTAATCTAGTGTGCAGTGAAAGCCCTAGCGAAGGATTGCTAGGCACTGGCGAAGGAATGCCAGGGCAAAAAGCCCTAGTAAAGGACTGCTAGGCACTGGCGAAGGAATGCCAGGGCAAAAAGCCCTAGCAAAGGACTGCTAGGCACTGGCGAAGGAATGCCAGAGTCAAAAGACCTAGCGAAGGACTGCTAGGCACCGGGCGAAGGACAGCTCGGCATCCAAGCCCTGACAAAGGACCGTCAGGCAAAAGTCCAACCAAGGGAGTGGTTGGCAACAGGTAAATTCTCCCGAGAGGAGTAGGTGAGGACGCGTTCCCCGTCGAGGGAACAGTAGGCGTCGGTTCGACCTAGGACTCCATTTTGGAGACCAAAGTCAGAACCTAGATAGCTAAGGCTGTATAAAATAAATAATTAATTGTGTTATTGTGTTTTGGACTAACCCTGAATGCAGGACCGAAGGAACGTGTATCTGCAACTCAGAGAGCCTCAAAGGAGTGAGGCAGCAGCTGAGTAAGGCGCCCTGAGTGTCCAGGGCGCCCTCAAGGTAAACCAAAACCAAGCGAAGCAAAAAGGGCTTCAGCTGCTTACTGGGCAAGACGCCCTTAGCAGCGAAGGCGCCCTCGTCAGTGAAGGCGCCCTCAGCAGCCAAGGCGCCTCCAGCCCAAGACTGCGAAGCTCCAGCCTTATCCACAGCCGAGATTTCTGCGCGGAAGAAGTCAGCCAAGGCGCCCTCTACGACCAAGGCGCCCCTGTGGTCAAACTTAATCCCTGTTCGAGCGGGATAGAAGTTGACCGAGCGATCTGCGGATCGCCTGACGCGTGGCAGGGCGCCCCCGACGTCCAGGGCGCCCTAGGTGCTATAAACAGCACCCCTCGACCCCAAGCTTCAGAACAACTTCGCTCCAAAGCTTCCACGCTCTTCTACGCTCGTGCCTTGCTCCAGAAACGCCTCACCTCGAGCCGACGACGTCCCGCTGCCCCGAAAAGAGTTGATACACTCCGGACGTCGATAACGAAGAGCTTAACATTTTATTATTATTTTATTGCACTCTCTTTGTAATTGAAATTATTGTAACCTCTTTGCGCGAATATAGAATTGCCCAAAGTAAACGGTCAACGACCGTGGGCCTTGGAGTAGGAGTCGACACAGGCTCCGAACCAAGTAAAAACCACTGTGTCTTTGTGTTGTATCTCGTATTTTTATTTCCGCTGTGCACTTACTCTTAGCTTTCCGAAAAAGAACGATTACCGATATTCACCCCCCCTCTATCGGTTTTTCTCGATCCATCAAGTGGTATCAGAGCGGGGTTATTCAAACTTAGTGCAACCACCAGTTTGAAAATTTCTTTTCGGATTTTCGAATTTTTTTTAAATATTTTTTTTCTCGTTCAATTTTTTTTATTAATCGAGGTTGGTGCAACACCCCTCGATATTTTATTTCCTAATCCAGCACTACTAATCCAAGACCTAGTCTTGGAAAATTTGTTCTTCTGTTAGTTTTTTGTTATAGATCCAATGGCCATGCAAGAGGGATTCAGCACCGCCAGACCTCCACTTTTTAGTGGAGAAGACTTTTCTTACTGGAAAAGTCGTATGGAGGTCCACCTGAAAACTCAGGTGGATATGTGGATCATCATCCAGTCCGGTCTGGAGATCCCCCGAAACGCTGAAGGACAACCACAAAGCTACTCCGAATGGGACAACTCCCTTAAACGCAAGATAGAAGCAGACGCAAAAGCGACACAAACCCTACAATGCGGGCTGACAAAGGAAGAGCTGAACCGCGTGGGCTCCTTCAATAGTGCAAAGGAGCTATGGACAAGACTGATCGAGCTGCACGAAGGGACTTCAGACACTCGGATCAGCAAGCGGGATCTGCTACTAAACAAACTCTACACTATCAAGATGGCCGACAACGAAACAGCAGCCCAGCTCCACGCTCGAATCCAAGAGGTAATGAACGGTCTTCACACAATAGGTCACAAGGTTGAAAACCGTGACCTAATAAGGTATGCTCTAAACGCCTTCCCTAGAAACACCTTGTGGGCATCTATGGTAGATGCATACAAGGTCTCTAGGGATCTTTCTAAAATAAAATTAGACGAATTATTTTCTGAACTAGAACTGCACGAACAAACTAACACCAATATGGTTGAGAAAGGTATTGCTTTTCTTGCAGGCAAGACTGGAAGAACAACGAAGAAGAAGCCTGAACCTGAAACCGAATCTAACTCAGACTCAGATTCAGAAGAAGAAGATAGAGATCAAACTAAGCTGGTCCGGCTCGCTCGAAGCTACTACAAGGAGCTGAAGAACCGAACCAACAAACGAAAAACCGGCCGAAGAAAGGACGAACCAACTGAACCAGCAAACAAGCCCAATGTGACCTGCTACGAGTGCAAGAAAAAGGGCCACTACAAGTCAGAGTGCCCTAACCTAAAGGAGACTAAAAAGCCGAGAAGAAAGAAGGCACTGCAAGCAACCTGGGACGAGTCTTCCTCAGAAGAAGAAGAAGAGGCACCCCAGTCCAACCTCCTAGCTCTGACCGCCTCAGATAAAGTCAAGACAGAATCAGAATCAGAACAAGAGGACGGTGAGCTGACCTTCACAGAAGACGGAGAAATTAAGGTAACTGGTTTTAATAGATTACAGTTAACTGAATTGATTTCCTTTCTTTCTCGAGATTTGGCAAAAGCCAAACTCCGGGTCGAAACCCTCCGACAGGAAGTAAAACTCCTGAAAGAGGGAGCTGACTCTAAACCCTTAACCGAGAAGGTTCAGGAAGGAACTCCTACTCAAGTTGAAAAACTTGAAAAGGAGAACTCCTCCCTGAAAACTCAGGTTAAGGATTTTAGAACAGCTTTAGAACGATTTACATCTGGTTCCAAGGGTCTTGACATGATCCTTGGAAAACAGAAATCAGTTCTAAATCGATTTGGACTTGGCTACCGAACCAAATCCCGACAAAGATCATATTTGACTGTACTGAATCAGTCCAGAAGAAAAATTCAGGCATGGGTACCTAAACTGTGCCTGAACCAACCTACTGGATCAAATCAGTATTGGATCCCTTAGGACAAGATTCACATCTTGCCTAACCATCACCGTGGCTTTAGTCCAGGGGGAGCCAAACTGAAAACTATTTTTATTATTAAATAAACATGTTATTCTTGATTTAATTGCTTGATTGATTGATTATTTATTTTCTGCAATATACCATGCTTAGACTTAGGCTAGCTTAAGGACTAAACAAACTTAGCTGAAATTTGACAACATAGTATTGGGTGGAGGTGAGATGATAGTACGTTGGGGAAACCAATTCTAATAAGATCAAGTTTACTTGGTCTCTTTAGACTGGTGAAACCAGCCGAAGCTACCGATCCAAAACCCAAACTAGTTAAACCAGAAATTTTTCAAAAAATAATTTTGAAAATGAAATTTCATTAAAAGGCTTTGTCAAGGAAAGGGTGGATGATCCCATAAGGCTTCGGCCAAAGAAGGCCTAGTGCCTCGCCAAGACCTGGAAGCCAATTTTTGAAATTCAAATTCAAATTAATTTTTGTCAAATTCGAATCTAACACAAAATTTCAGCTAAGTATAGATTTAAACATCTTTTCAAAAATTTCAAAATTAATTAATTAAGTTTTCAAAATTTAATTATTTTTCAAAATTAATCAAAAATTTACAAAAAATAATCTTAACTATCAAAACCTGTCTCACGAAAACCATAAGGTTAACGTGATTGAAAACCCTAGATTTGGGTGAGACAGACTAGGCAGTGAAACTCAATTTAAGCTATTCCTGATTCTAATTGGATCCAAATCAAGAAAATTCTTTATGCGTAGGAACATAAAGATTTGGACCAATGGATGTTGGATAGCGGTTGCTCCAGACACATGACTGGAGATAAATTGAAGTTCACCAAGCTCAAACTCAAAAACCTAGGCTCAGTGGCATTTGGCAATAATGCTACACTCAAGGTAATTGGGTCAGGTAATATTGAGCTTAAATCTGATTTCATTATTAAGAAAGTTCTATTGGTTGAAAACTTTAATTTTAACTTGCTTAGCATAAGTCAGTTATGTGATTCTGGTTATATAGTTACTTTCAATAATTCTAATTGCCTGATTAGAAATGAACAAGACTCAGAAATCATACTTAAGGGGACTAGGAAAAACAATGTATACACTATAAATCTTCCCCTTATACCCAAATGTATGTTAACACAATTAGAACAAACAAACCTCTGGCATAGGAGATTAGGTCATACCAATGTAAGAACCATATCAAAAATCACCCAACTTGGCTTAATCAAAGGTATCCCCAAAATCAAAAATAATAACCTAATATGTGAATCATGTAATCAAGGCAAACAAACCAAATCCAATCACAAACTTATTCAATCTGACTTAACTCAAACTACACTTGAGCTCCTGCACCTTGACCTATTTGATTCACATGGAGCCAAGTCACTAAGCGGGAACCGATACTGCTTAGTAATAGTTGATGATTACTCTAGGTTTACCTGGGTTAGGTTCCTAAAAACCAAAGATGTAACCCTAAACCTATTCAATGAATTCTGTAAACTAATTGAAAATCAAAACGACACTAAAATAAAAAGACTTAGGAGTGATCACGGGGGAGAATTTGAGAATCAACGATTCGAAGAATTCTGTAAAATAAATGGGTATTTACATGAATTTTCATGTCCTAGAACCCCCCAACAAAATGGGATAGTTGAGCGAAGGAATAGAACCTTACAAGAAGCCGCTAGGGCTATGCTCAACGAATTTAATCTAGCAAACCAATTTTGGGCAGAAGCAATTAGTACAGCCTGTTA
The DNA here is from genome assembly GCA_024364735.1 of Boesenbergia rotunda. Classification (NCBI taxonomy): domain Eukaryota; kingdom Viridiplantae; phylum Streptophyta; class Magnoliopsida; order Zingiberales; family Zingiberaceae; genus Boesenbergia; species Boesenbergia rotunda. The sequence continues at coordinate 123,526 of JAGFNQ010005653.1, forward strand.
TATCCAAAATAGGGTGTTAATTAACAAGCGACACAACAAAACCCCCTATGAATTGTACTACCATAGACTACCAAATTTACATTACCTAAGAGTCTTTGGGTGCAAAGTCCATATCCTAAACACCAAAGACTATTTAGGAAAATTTCAATCCAAGTCAAACCCAGGTATCTTCCTAGGATATTCAACCACAAGTAGAGCCTATAGAGCTTACAACAAACAAACTAAGAAAATTGAAGAAACAACAAACTTAATTTTTGATGAAGAAATCAATTCAACATCTAATAATCCAAACCCAACTTCATCAAACTCTGACCAAGAAAATAATGAACAAACTATTGAATCATTAATTGAACCCCTAAATGAACAAACTATTGAACCATTAATTGAACCCCTAAATGAACTAACTATTGAACCAACTAATGAATCAACTGAACCAAGAATCGAACCAACAAATCAACCAGTCGAAACAAATAGTGAACCAAACCGACCAGCCGGACCTGAGGCTGAACCAAGCACTAGAAGAACAAAGAAACCTAGACTTAGTCACCCAACCGATCAAATTGTGGGTGATCCAACTCTAGGAGTCAGGACTAGGTCCTCCTATAGAAATCTCAGTCAAATAGCTATGATATCAAAAATAGAACCCAAAACTATAGATGAAGCCCTACCTTACCCTGATTGGATCATAGCTATGCAAGAAGAATTATCCCAATTTGAGAGGAACCAAGTCTGGGAACTAGTGCCTAAATCTGAAGGTAAATCCATTATAGATACTAAGTGGGTCTTTAGGAACAAGCTAAATGATCAAGGAGAAATAGTCAGAAATAAAGCCCGCTTAGTAGCTAAGGGATTCAGCCAAGTAGAGGGACTAGACTATGATGAAACATATGCCTCAGTAGCTAGACTTGAGTCCATTAGAATGTTATTGGCCTTTGCATCCCATAAAGGATTCAAGTTATATCAAATGGATGTAAAGTCAGCCTTTTTAAATGGATTTATTAAAGAAGAAGTTTATGTAGGGCAACCCCCCGGGTTTGAGGACCTAGACAAACCCAACTACGTTTACAAACTAACTAAAGCACTATATGGGTTAAAACAAGCACCTAGGGCCTGGTACAAACGATTATCAACCTATTTAACTTCTAAAGAATTTAAACAAGGCCAAATTGACTCAACATTATTTATTAAAACCCTAGAAAAAGATATATTTATTGCCCAAATTTACGTAGATGACATAATCTTTGGATCCACTAACACCAACTTTCTAAAAGAATTTGTCAAGATAATGGAAGATGAATTTGAAATGAGCTTAGTTGGTGAGCTTATCTTTTTTTTAGGCTTACAAATTAAACAAACTAGGGATGGTAACTACGTTCATCAATTCGAATATGCTAAAGAATTAATAAAGAAATTTAAAATGGATAATTCTAAAAGTATAAGTACCCCCATGACCACTAATGTAAAAATAGATAGTGACCCTGATGGTAAACCAGTAGATCTTAAACTCTATAGGAGTATGATAGGTAGCCTATTGTACCTTACAGCCAGTAGACCTGATATTCTGTTTGCTGTAGGGATGTGTGCAAGATACCAAACCTGTGCTAAGGAAACGCACTTAGCAGCCCTAAAAAGAATACTGAGATATGTAAAGGGCACCCTAAATGTAGGGATTTGGTATCCTAGGACCTCAACTTTTGCCTTAACCGGATACTCAGATTCTGACTATGCTGGATGTAAATTAGATAGAAAGAGCACAAGTGGAAGCTGCCAACTGTTAGGTCAGAGTCTAGTCAGTTGGTGCAGCAGAAAACAACACTGTGTGGCTCTATCCACAACTGAAGCTGAGTATGTGGCATTAGGAGAGTGTGTTGCTCAACTTTTATGGATGATGCACACACTTAAGGACTTCCAGCTCAACTACACCCAAACTCAAGTGTTTATTGACAATATAAGCTCAATTAATTTAACCAAGAACCCAATTCAACACTCCAGAACCAAACATATAGAAGTCAAACATCATTTTGTAAGAGACCATGTAACCAGGGTGAAATAGTACTTAACTACATTGACTCTAAATCCAACCTAGCTGATATATTCACAAAGCCCTTACCTGAGTCTGAGTTCAGCTCACTAAGAAGGCAGTTAGGATTGTGCTCTGTAGAATAGAGAAACTCAATTTTTTTTGCTCTATTTTTTTAAAAAAATTGTTTCTAAAAATAGAATTTGAAAAATTGCTTTACTTAATTTTAAAATCAGTTTTTTTCACTTTCGACTTAGTTTTACTTAAAAACTACCCCCTTTCAAAACTAGGGATTTTTCGAAAATGGACTTAGGCTAGGCCCTAACCCTAGAACGGCATGCACCTATAGACTTAGAAGCCAGCATCTCACAAGCACCTTAGGGTACTTATGATTGATAACCTAGAAAGGGTTGAGATGCTTAGGTCTTTGCCTTAATTCAAGATGCTTTAAGTCAGTGCATCTGCAGTAATTGGGGCACTAAATACAACTTATACAGCAATCAAGTTAAGTGTCAAGCTTAGAAAATCTAACTTGAACAAAAACACTTAACTTGACTAACCCTAGCAAAAACTACTGTATATAACAGTTAGTAAGTAGTTAATTGGGTTAGACAGGTCCCTACAGACAAAAATTGATTGATTTAGTGAAAATTAAACTGGTTCAGTACAGCAAATTATTATTTATTTTAATTCATGCTATATTTATCTGTTTTGATTTATGGCAAAGGGGGAGATAGAGATAGGAAAGAGAAAAATTATTTTTTTTCTAAATTTTTCCTTTATTCAAAAAGCTTCAAAATTCTTTACTTAAAGCTTTCAAAATTTTGCTAAGTACTCTAGCTCCAAAAGTTTTGTTTCAAACTTTCAAATTTTGCTAAGTACTCTAGCTTCAAAAGTTTTGTGTCAAGCTTTCAAATTTTGCAAAGTACTCTAGCCTTTCAAAAGGTTTCTACTTAAGCTTGTCAAAATTATTTTTACTCTAAAAGCTAAAGTTCTTCAAAATTGTTAGGTACTAAAGTGTTTCAAAACCTACTAAGTACTTAAGCTTGGTATATCCTACCGAGTATTTAAGCTAACATTTTGAGTACTTTAAAACTTAAGACTTTAAACTCAAATTATGCTTTAAAAACTCTACTATATATTTTTAAGTTACCTCTAAGTACCTAAAACTTAAGCACAAGTAAAGTTTTTAAAACCCCACGAATTTTTTGAAAAATATAGGGGGAGATTCCTTCCAGGGGGAGGGAACAAAAGTTAAAACTTTTTTATGTCTTCTTAAACTTAACTTTTTGAACTGGGGTTGCCATAAATCAAAAAGGGGGAGATTGTTGGTGCAGAATGCACCCAAGTCAAACCTGTGTTTTGATAATGGCAACATAGGTCAAAAGTTAAGTCCTTCTTGTTTTCTAACAAGTTAATCTAGTGTGCAGTGAAAGCCCTAGCGAAGGACTGCTAGGCACTGGCGAAGGAATGCCTGGGCAAAAACCCCTAGCAAAGGACTGCTAGGCACTGGCGAAGGAATGCCAGGGCAAAAAGCCCTAGCAAAGGACTGCTAGGCACTGGCGAAGGAATGCCAGAGTCAAAAGACCTAGCGAAGGACTGCTAGGCACCGGGCGAAGGACAGCTCGGCATCCAAGCCCTGACAAAGGATCGTCAGGCAAAAGTCCAACCAAGGGAGCAGTTGGCAACAGGTAAATTCTCCCGAGAGGAGTAGGTGAGGACGCGTTCCCCGTCGAGGGAACAGTAGGTGTCGGTTCGACCTAGGACTCCATTTTGGAGACCAAAGTTAGAACCAAGATAGCTAAGGCTGTATAAAATAAATAATTAATTGTGTTATTGTGTTTTGGACTAACCCTGAATGCAGGACCGAAGGAACGTGTGTCTGTAACTCAGAGAGCCTTAAAGGAGTGAGGCAGCAGCTGAGTAAGGCGCCCTGAGTGTCCAAGGCGCCCTCAAGGTGAACCAAAACCAAGCGAAGCAAAAAGGGCTTCAGCTGCTTACTGGGCAAGGCGCCCTCAGCAGCGAAGGCGCCCTCGTCAGCGAAGGTGCCCTCAGCAGCCAAGGCGCCTCCAGCCCAAGACTGCGAAGCTCCAGCCTTATCCACAGCCGAGATTTCTGCGCGGAAGAAGTCAGCCAAGGCGCCCTCTACGACCAAGGCGCCCCTGTGGTCAAACTTAATCCCTGTTCGAGCGGGATAGAAGTTGACCGAGCGATCTGCAGATCGCCTGACGCGTGGCAGGGCGCCCCCGACGTCCAGGGCGCCCTAGGTGCTATAAATAGCACCCCTCGACCCCAAGCTTCAGAACAACTTCGCTCCAAAGCTTCCACGCTCTTCTACGCTCGTGCCTTGCTCCAGAAACGCCTCACCTCGAGCCGACGACGTCCCGCTGCCCCGAAAAGAGTCGATACACTCCGGACGTCGGTAACGAAGAGCTTAACATTTTATTATTATTTTATTGCACTCTCTTTGTAATTGAAATTATTGTAACCTCTTTGCGCGAATATAGAATTGCCCAAAGTAAACGGTCAACGACCGTGGGCCTTGGAGTAGGAGTCGACACAGGCTCCGAACCAAGTAAAAACCACTGTGTCTTTGTGCTGTATCTCGTATTTTTATTTCCGCTGTGCACTTACTCTTAGCTTTCCGAAAAAGAACGATTACCGATATTCACCCCCCCTCTATCGGTTTTTCACGATCCATCATGCTTAAGCCAAGTTTGGTTCTAGCTATTCTTTAATCTGCAATCAATTCCTTGCAATTCATTTTCTGCAATTTATTACCTGCAATTAGCTCTTTAAGTTCAATTCTATAGGTTGGCTTTAATTATTTAGTTGCGCATCTCGTTAAGTTCTTTAAGTTTAGTTCATGGAACTTCTTAATTCATTACCTTGCTTAGTTAATTCTACTTTGTTCTGAATTGCTATTTTATATTGTCAATTACCTATCGCAAAAACCCCATTTTATCTAGAAAACCCAAACATCAAACGTCAAATAAACCTACAAGCTCGAGTTAAACATTCATTCAACTAGTCCTTGGAAAAATACGACCTGAGACCCTTCTACTACATTTTAACTTTGTTAGCCAAAGGGTTTTCAGTTTTATAAATATCTAAATTTGAGACTCACATTCGTGACACCAGTATTGGGCATCATCAAATTTTTGGTGCCATTGCCGGGAAATCACTAGTTGAGTTTGTTTAAGTTGAGCTTGTGTTTAATATTTATATTCTTTGATTCTATTATCATTTGCTTTATCTTTTTGTATACATTGGCTACCATTTTTGTTTGTTTGTGGCCAGGATGTAGGAGGTGATCTTGAGAGTTGAGAAGTTATTGAAAATTTTTCTATTCATTCAAGCAGTTCCATGATAGAATATCAGTATTTTTAGAGTTTTCAGCAGTCTTGTCAGAGTTTTTAGCAGCCATATTCTCAATTCCAAAATGTTCAGCAGAATTTTCAACCATCTCAGCCCTTTTCAAATTTTCAGCAATCAAATTGTCAGTTTCAACCTCAATTTCAACAATTTCAGCAGTCTTATTCGAATTGTCAACAAAACCAACCTTGGACTCAGCCACCACAGCAATTTCAACCACAATTCCAAAATTTTCAGCAAGGTTACAATCCTAATCAGCAGAGTTTTCAACCATACAATCAGAGTTATCAACTTCCACAATTTCAGCCCTCACCACAACAATTTCAACCTCAAATTCAAAATTTTCAGAGCTACAATTTTCAACAGTTTCAACCATGTTCCCAGCCCAATTTTCAGCAATTCCAACAACCAAATCAATCATTTGATCAGCCTCAACAATTCCAATTTCAGAATTCACAACCTACTTCTAATTTTGAGCAACCTAATGAACCCTTTCAAGTCCAACAAGAGTTTTATGCGTATCAAGGAGACTTAGAGGATTTTAGTGAGAGTGAGGCTCAACAACAAAGGCTAGAGGAGATGTTACAACAACTCTTGCAACAACAAAAAAATGATTCTACTCTTAAAGACTGTGAAAGACGCCTTGGACAATTGGTTAATCAAATGAATCAAATGCAAGCCCAAAGATCAAGCCAATCACCTTCTCAAGCTACTCTTAATTCTGAGGGGTATGATTGTGAACTAACTTTGAGGAATAAGGAAGTGGTTTCAAGTCTAAACATTCCAAGGACCGAAATTCCTGAAAAATTTTCAGCATCTTATTTTCCACTTCAAAACAGCCTTGGAATTGATTCTACGTCAATTGGTAGTGACCCTAGTGCAAGTCTAAGTCCTTCAATTGATCTTGCAATTTTAGTAGTAGAAGAAGAAGAAATCAGCAAAATCAGGGCACCCACAGCAACTATTCCTCCTGAAATTCTTGTTGAGAGTTCATTTTCAAAATTTTCAGCTCAAGAGGAGAATCAAAAATTCCTTTACACTTCCCACAGTACCCCAGAGAGGATCCTCCTAGAATTAGCATGGGTATTTCAGATGAGGGTGTTGAGGCAGAGTCAATTGTTGATGGAGTTTCAATTGATATTCAGAGAGGATGTTTAAGCTCAGATGGGACTGAGGAGGTATTACCTTACCAAGAGGCAGCTGAGTTGGAGGTTGTATCTGATTCATTTCCCATTGGAGATGATTCTTTAGGTGTAGGGGATTGCACTGAGCCCCAGGGACCACCAATTTTGATTGACATGTCAGAAAATTCAGAGGATAGGTGTGAGAGTGTAGGGGATTGCACCGAGCCCCAGAGACCACCCATACCTATTGAGGAGCCATTATCTATAGAGGCAGTGGAGGAGATTAATAGTAAAGCTTGTGACAACCTTGAATTTGATTCTGAAGCTCTACAGGACCTTTTTAGTTTTTTATTTTGTGATCTTTCTAGTCTTTCATTTTGTGATGATATAGCTGATGTTGGTCCTAACTTTTCTATGGTTGTTGCAGATATTGTTGATGAAGCGTGTGTTGCAGATGATTCTACAAGTGTAGGGGATTGCACTGAGCCCCAGGGACCACCAACAGTGATGGATACATTAGAAGATTTAGAGGACTCGCCAGAAAGTGAAGGGAGCTTGTACAAGAGGGAGGAGTTGATCTTACTTTAATTCGTAGCACTCCACCTCTTACATGGATGTTGTACCTTAATCGTCTTCGGCCACCTGAACATTTTTATGTGAAGTTTAAGTGTGGGGGAGCAATGCACCATGTAGAGATCAAATGAAGAATGCTCTTTCAACCACCAATACTCCTCCACTACCCCAAAATATAGCCGTTGGCTAGCATTTAAGGCTATACCAGTCGACTGCCCTAGGGGCAGTCGACTGGTGCGGGCTGGACAGCTTGCGAAGTTGTTCTGTTCTCTTATTTAAAAGCGAATTTTTGGAACGAGAACGGTACGGTTTTTTACTGTACAAAAGTGTTATTCGTGCCAATACTCCTCAGATCTTCCTCTCGCTTTTTATTGCATCTTGTAAAGAGGAAGAAGACGACATTGTAAAGGTTTCTCCACCTTGATGGAGGTTTTTATAGTGGAGAGTGTGCAACCGCGTGGATCCTTGGATTAGTCACCTTTCGGGGTGGATACCAAGTAAAAATCTCCTTGTTAGCGTTGATTTTGATATTGTTTATTATTTTTGTTTGTATTGCGCTAACAATCTTGTAGAGAAAACTTCGACAAAGTGCTATTCACCCCCCCCCCTCTAGCAACACACTCGATCTATCAAACATAATTTCCATCCCTGGTTTGTTTAATTTGGAGTTCTAAAAAGAAGGTAAGTTCACCTACTAAACTCATTTCAAATTCATTTTCCATAATTTTAATAAATTCTTTTAAGAAATTAGTATTAGTTGATCCAAAGATTATATCATCTACATAAATTTGGACTATAAAGATGTCTTTTTCATGGTCTTAACAAATAGGGTTGAGTCAATTTGGCCTTGGTTTAAACCCTTAGAAATTAGGTAAGTGAATAGTCTTTCATACCAAGCCCTAGGTGCTTGTTTTAAACCATAAAGAGCTTTTCTAAGTTTGAATCATGGTTAGGGAAGTCTAAATCTTCAAAACCTGGGGTTGTCCTACATAGACTTCCTCTTTTATAAATCCATTTAGGAAGGCAGACTTAACATCCATTTGGTATAATTTGAATCCTCTAGGCTACAAAGGCTAACAACATTCTAATTGACTCAAGTCTAGCTACAGGGGCACAAGTTTCATCATAGTCTAACCCCTCAACTTGACTAAAACCTTTAGCCACTAAGCTATGTTTGTTTCTCACTATTTTACCTTGGTCGTTCACGTTATTCCTAAACACCCACTTAGTGTCTATAATAGACATACCTTCATGTTTAGGTACTAAGTCTCATACTTGGTTTCTATCAAATTGGGCTAGTTCTTCCTGCATATCAATGATCCAGTCTGGGTCAGGTAAGGCCTCTTCTATGGTCTTAGGTTTAATCTTTGAAATTAGTGCAACCTGACTTAGGTTTCTATAGGAGGACCTTGTTCTGACCCCTAATGTTGGATCACCCATAATTTGGTAAGTTGGATGATTTAGTCTGGGTTTCTTAGGTATCCTAGAACTTGGTTCAACTTCAGGTCCGATTGGTAGGTTTTGGGTTGGTTCACGGACCGGTTCAGTAGGTAACATTAAATTTGGTTCAGGGACTAATTCAGAAGTTAAGTTTAAGGCTGGTTCAGAAATTGATTCAATTAGTGAGTTAGTAATTTGGTCTGGTCTAGACTAATCATCTATTAGATCAGTTAAGTTGGGTTGATTTAAGTTAGATTGATTGGTTGGGTTAGATTGGTTTTCTTCATCAAATATTATATTAGTAGTTTTTTCAATCTTAAGGGTTTGTTTGTTATAAACTCTGTAGGCCCTACTTAAGGTTGAGTACTCTAAAAATATACCAAGGGTAGACTTGGATTGGAATTTACTTAAGTAGTCTTTTGTGTTTAAGATGTGGACTTTACAGCCAAAGACCCTTAGATAATGTAGGTTGAGTGGTTTATAATAATATATTTATTATGTCTTTTATTGATTAGGACCCTATTTTGAATATAGCAGGCAGTGTTAACTGCTTCTGCCCAAAAATTGTTAGCCAGGTTATATTCATTAAGCATGGGCTTAGCTACTTCTTGGAGGGTTATGTTTCGTCTTTCAATTAGGTCATTTTGTTGTGGGGTCATAGGGCAGGAAAATTCAAGGAAATATCCATTTGTGTTGCAGAATTCAGTAAATTTTAAGTTTTCGAATTCGCCCCTGTGATCACTCCAAATTATTTTAATTTTGGTATGTTTTCCATTTTCAAGGATTTTAGTTAAAGTTTTAAAGGATTCAAGACATTGATCTTTGGTCATAAGAAATTGGATCCAAGTGAATTTAGAATAGGCATCAATTGTAACTAACCAGTACCGGTTTCCTCTTAGTGACTTGACTCCGTGAGAATCAAAATAGGTCCATGTGTAGGAGTTCAAGTATAAATTAGGTTAGGTCAGGCTGGGTAAGTTTGTGGGTAGACTTGGTTTGTTTATTCTGTTGACATGAATCACAAACTAAATTTTCAAGATTCTTAAGTTTGGATATACCCTTAACTAGTCCTTTTTGGCTGAGTCTGGAGATTAGCTTTGTTGGTGCAAAGAGGATCAGTCATGAACAGTCAACATCTAGTGTTTCAATGTTTGACAATATACCATGGTCTGGTCAAAGTGAGCAAGGGTTAAGCCAAACAGGACCTTATGTTTGGTAGAGTAAACCCAGGTTTGATCAGTTTGACAAAGGGTTAGCCAAATAGGACCTGATATTTGGCAAAGTGAATAGTACCCAGGGTTGGTCAATTTAACCAATGGATAAGCCAAACAGGACTTGATGTTTGGCAGAGTGATTAAACCTATTTGGACTGAGCCAAACAGGACTTGATGTTTTGCAGAGAGATGTCTAGTCAGGATTAAGATGACTAGCAAAGAAGTCCTTATCAAGGAACGAAATCCTGGTGAGTAATATTGGGTCCTAGTGAGTGAAGATAGGTGGACGAAATCCTGGTGAGTGATGTTGCGTCCTAGTGAGTGAAGCTAGGTGGACGAAGTCCTGGTGAGTGAAGCTGGGCACGAAGTCCTAGTTCAGGAAATTGGGCACGAAGACCTGGCCGAGGGTTGGACACCAATGACTTGACCGAGGGTTGGGCACGAAGTCGTGGTTCAGGGAATTAGGCACGATGTTCTGGTTACGGATTGGGCACGAAGACCTAGCCGAGGGTTGGGCACCGAAGTCCTGGTTCGAGGAATTGGGCATGAAGTCGTGGTCGAGGATCGAGCAAAAGACATTAGAAGAAACATTAGAAGCATAAAAAAACATTATCGTTTTAAAAATACTCTACTTTCGAAAATCTAATATTATGATTTTCCAAAACATATGTTGAAAAAACTCTTTCATCTTTGTGAACAGTTTTAGAAAACTTTTTCATCCTTTTGAACATCGTTGAAATTTCTTAGAAATTTTTTTCTTGAGTTTGGAAAATTTTCCAAGACGCTTAGGAAAATTTTCCTTGTAGTTAACAAGGTTTCTTAGGATTGTGTCAGACTGCAAAAGAAACCAAATCAAGAAAACTATATGTTGAAAATAATCATTTTTGAAAAATTCCTAAGACACATAGGAATTTTCTTGTGGTTAATAAGATTCCTAGGATTGTGTCAGACTTACGGAAGTTCAAATTCATTTTAAAATTCATATATTGTTGGTGCAATTTTTTAAAGTACCTAGTGCCTTTTAGAATATTTTCTAAACAAGTACTTAGTTTTTTTTAAAAAAAAGGGAACTTTGTTTTTTTTAAAAGAAAAGGAAGAGTTTTGAAAATCATATTTTTTTAAAAAAATCATAAATATTATCAAAAATCTTATTGTTGGTGCAAATTTTTTTAAAATCTTTGTCATTATCCATTATTTCTTTTTGATGTGTGTCAAAGGGGGAGAGAGGCTTAAGTTAGATTTTTTCGATTTCTCCCAAGGTTTAAACCTAGAACTCTTAGACCTAACCTAACTTAAGATTATAGTCAAACATTAAAAAGGGAGAGATTGTTGGTTCAATGAGCATCAGTGATGAATAATCAACCCCTAGTGTTCGATGTTTGACAATATACTAAGGTTAGTCAAAGTGATCAAGGGGTAAGCCAAACAAGACTTGATGTTTGGTAGGGTAAACCCAGGTTTGATCATGTTTGACAAAGGGTAAGCCAAACAGGACCTGATGTTTGGCAGAGTAATGAGCGACAATATACTTAGGTGTAGTCAAAGTGATCAAGGGTTAAGCCAAACAGGATCTAATGTTTGGTAGGGTAATCCCAGGTTTGATCAAGTTTGACAAAGGGTTAGCCAAATATGATTTGATATTTGCCAGAGTTATGAGAACCCAGGGTTGGTCAGTTTGACCAAGGAATTAAACCAAACTGGACTTGAGGTTTGGAAAAAGAGATTATACTTACCTGAAGGTTGGAAGAAGTCTATTCAAGATTAAGATGACTAGCAAAGAAGTGATTATGGTAGAAGAAATCCTAGTGAGTGAAGCTAGGTGGAAGAAATCCTAGTGAGTGAAGCTAGGTGAAAGAAATCTTGGTGAGTGAAGCTGGGTGCTAGTGAGTGAAGCTAGGTGGAAGAAATTCTGGTGAGTGAAGCTAGGCCCTAGTGAGTGAAGCTAGGTGGACAAAGTCCTGGTGAGTGAAGCTGGGCACGAGATCTTGGTCCGGGGGACTGAGCCCGAAGTCCTAGTCGAGGATCGGGCAATGGAGTCTTAACTGAACGAGGACTACAGATAGAAGTAGAGACGAGTCGAGGTCGGACGTCTCGAGATCCTGGAGTCTCAGAGGTCGAGCACGAAGTCCTAGTCGATGATTAAGCAAAAGACTTAGCTGAGCAGGATCGCGGACAGAAGTAGAGACGGGTCAAGGTTGTACATCTTGAGATCCGGGTTCTCGAAGGTTGTGCAATAATCCAATCGGAGGACCCTGTTGGCAAAGGTAACTTCTCTAGGGTGTAGTAGGTGAGGACGCGTTCCCCGAGAAAGGGATCAGTAGGTGTTGGTTCGACCTAGGATTTCGGTTGAATTTCAAAGTTAGAACCAATCAATTATGGCTTAAGATTATGTGTTTTCTCTTTTGTTTGCTGCCTTGTAGGTACCTGGAGTTGGAGGCAAGATAGGAGAACAAACGTAAGAAAACTTGGACCTGGGAAGAAGCTTCCTGGGCGCCTGACATGAATCAGGCGCCCAGTATAGGTAGGCGCCCCCTAAGCCAGGCGCCTGGGAGGCTCCCAAGCACCTGGGAAGGGAAGTTTATCCCTACGCCGATTTAGTTGCTATGGATGAGGTTTTGACCACACGTGGTACGCGCCCAAGAGCCTTGAGGCGCCCGAGAACAAAGTATAAATAGGGGTTCAACCCCTCACTTCAAGCAACCAATTTTCTATCCACTTAGTGATTCTGTGTGAAGCAAAAGTGCTACGACGAAGCTCTACGACCAAGGAGGCTCCAGGAAGAAGTGCGTGGCTATTTGGACTTCCAGAGTTAGTCGAGATTTGTGTTTGGTTTGCTTTTATCTATGAGCTATATTTAATTTATTATTCTTGTGCTTGTAATTCAAACTGTAAGACGGGTATTCTTCGCCTCCGGAAATTTCTAAAAGGAGACCAATAGTGGACTCACGCCGAGTACATAGGCCTTGAACGTACTGACCCTGGAGGGTTGGGAACCAAGTAAATAAATCCCGCGTGTCTGCTGTCTTTCTGTTTTCTTTATTTTATTTTATATTTCACTGCGTACTAACTTTGATAGAAAGACGATCGAACGACAAAGTTCCGATGAGAATGTTCGAGTCGATATTCACCCCCCCTCTATCGACCGACACCGTTCCCACAATTGGTATCAGAGCAGGTGGCTCTGATTGAACTAACCACCATAGGAGTAACAAGGCCAGGAATTGAGGGGGAGCCAAGGGTGAAAGAGGTAAATTTAAATTATGTCAATTTTTAAATTTCATATAATTTGTTTCAAGTGTAAGGAGAGAGGATACTATAAAAACAATGCCCTATTCATAAGATTCGTACTTTACCACCGGAGGCAACGAAGGAATCGGCGCCAGGCGTCCGGAGGGATAAAAGTCACATTCGATGCTTCAAGTGTCAAAAGCAGGGACACTACAAGAACCAGTGTCCAACCACAGTAAAAGAGGTACGGAAAGTTAATTTTTGCAAAGATCTTTTTCAAATTTCTGTAAAGTTTGAAATTTCTTCTGATAACATAGATAATTCTTATGTTGATTTTCCTGCTAAATTAAATTATTTACATAATAAATTAAATGTATTACATGGCAAATTAGCTAGTAATGGATCCAACATTGATAATAGTAAAATACTAAATATTAATTCGTAAATCTTTAATATTAATGCTAGAATATTTGAAATTAATTCTAATACTTTAATTAATAATATTTCTTATAATTATGATAATTCTAAGGATTATGAGGAAATGATAATTAATAATATTACTGTTAATTCTGATAATTTTAAAGATAATGATGAAATCTTAAATATTGCTGATAATTATAATATTTCTGTAGATAATATTCAACCCATTTCTGAAGATAATGCTACAACCTTAATTAATATCATGAAAATTATTCTACCTATTGTGAAGATAATGATACAATTTTAATTAATAATTCTGAATATAACTCTGAAGATGAATTTATTTAAATTTAAGTTATATTTAATAAGACTTACAAAAATTCAAATAAAGCATAAATATTAAATAAACTTGAAAACCTAAATACAAAGAAACAATAGATGAATCAGAGATTTTTGAATTAATGGAAATGATGCAACTAGACCCAAAATTAATTACAAATTTAATAACTTAAATAATTCTTAACAACTTATACTTTAATTAATTCTTAACAATTTAAAATTTAATTAATTCTTAACTAATTAATCCTTAATTAATTCTTAACAACTTGAATTTTAATTAATTGTTAAATTTTAATTAATTCTTAACAATTTAAATTTTAAATAACTCATAACAACATAAATTTTAATAAATTCTTAATAAATTAAACTTTAATTAAAACATTAACAACTTAAAATCTTAATTAATACTTAAATCTTAATTAATTAACAATTCAGCTTTATTAAGAAATTCAATCCATAATTCAACAAAATCCACGAACTAAAATTCAAATTAATTACCTCAATTATGAAACTAAATAAAATCCTAACCAACTGAAACATTTAACTTAATAATAATAAATATGTGAAAGTGGGTTGACATATTCGAGAGTTCACACGCTCTGTGTCAAATCGATAATTTGATACTATATTAGAAACCAAATTAACACGATTTGACTTGATTGATTCATGCATAACTGTCATGCTCATGCATTTGTCTATTTTTCAATATATATCTATCATGTCATTCATGTTTACTTTTCTGCTTAACTTAGAATGGCTAGATAGGAAAATGATTGGTTGATTCATGCCCAACATAGTACCAGGGTAGGGCGAGATGATAGTACATTAGGGAAACTTAGTCTAGGAAGTCAGGAAGGGTAAGGAGTATCCGACCTGGTCGACTTAGCTAAGTGAACTAGTCGAAGCTACCTCACCACATCCTAGACTAGTTAGACCAATGTTTTCAAAAGAGTAAATTGAAAGTATCATTTCTTTAAAAGGTTTTGTCTAGGAAAGGGTTGATGATCCAATAAGGCTACGACCAAAGAAGGCCCCTGTACCTCACCAAACATGGAAGCCAATTATAGAAATTTATTCTCAATGTACTAATTGTTAAACTTGAATCTAACTCAAGATCAAGCAATCTGTAAAATTAAAATTGAGAAAAATTAGTCAAGCATCTCACAACACCCATAAGACAACTATGCTTATTTGTACTACGATACTTAAAAAGGGTGAGATGATAAGGACTAATCAATTGATAAATGTCTTTGAAAATGTTTCAAAATCTTTAAAATATTTTCTTAAAAATCTATTTTCAAAATAATGTTTAAACAAAATAATGTTTTAATGAATTTCATGCTTGATTGAGTGTTTACTTATAAATACATTTTCAAAAATTTATATCTTTTCGAAAGTTGCTTGACATACACTTAGACACAAACCTTCTAAGTCAATACTAAAGTCCCTTAAGATACTTAGGTAGAGTTCTTTATAGTTAACTAGGGTAGCCAGAAGGTATCAAGTTCAAGGGGAGTCTATATTTTTTTAATTTTTTTAAAAATTATTTTTCAATAATTACTCTTTTCGAAAATTTATCACATTCAAAATAGTTTTTATTGCTAAAAAATTATTATGTCTTTCAAAATGTTCTTCGAAAAATATGTTTCAAAAAGTTATTGTGTATTTCATCATACTCTTTCAAAAATATTTTTAAAAATATGTGCTAATATCTCTTTTGTTTTGGATAAACTATAAAGGCACATACAAAGTTTTCTTTATGATCTATAAGAATTCGAAAGATTGCGTCAGGTTTAGGGGGAGTCCTAATCAAAAGAAATTAATGTATTTCTATTTCTAATTATTTCAAAATATTTCTTAAATTTTTTTAATTTCTTTTCTTTGAATCAAACCCTAAGACTCAGAGGAAGATCAACTCGTGGTCAACAAGCTTCCTAGGACTATGTCAGGTTTAGGGGGAGGTTCATATTAAAAATAAGCATTAAGAGTTTCAGAAACACTATATTTTTAAAAATTCAAAATATTTCAAAAAAATTTTAAACCCTTTTTGTTTGAATCAAACCCTAAGACTCAGAGGAAGATCCACTTGTAATCAACAAGCTTCCTAGGACTATGTCAGATTTAAGGGGATGTTCAAATTAAAAGAAACATTAGAACCCTCAAAAAAACATTATTGTTTTAAAAATACTCTACTTTCAAAAATCCAGTATTATCATTTTCCAAAACATGTGTTGAAAAAACTCTTTCATCTTTGTGAATAGTTTTGGAAAACTTTTTCATCATTTTGAACATCGTTGAAATTCAATAGAAATTTTTTCTTGAGTTTGGAAAATTTTCCAAGACACTTAGGAAAATTTTCCTTGTAGTTAACAAGGTTTCCTAGAATTGTGTCAGACTGGAAAAAAAACCAAATCAAAAAACTATATGTTAAAAATATTCATTTTTGAAAAATCCCTAAGACACATAGGAATTTTTTTGTCGTCAACAAGATTCCTAGGATTGTGTCAGACTTACGAAAGTTCAAATTCTTTTTAAAATTCATATATTATTGGTGCAATTTTTTAAAATACTTAGTGCATTTTAGAATATTTTCTAAACAAGTACTTAGTTTTTTTTTAAAAAAAGGGGTACATAGTTTTTTTTAAAAAAAGAAAAGGAAGAGTTTTGAAAATCATGTGTTTTAAAAAAAAGTCATAAATATTTTCAAAAATCTTATTGTTGGTGCAAATTTTTTTAAAATCATTGTCATTATCTGTTATTTCTTTTTGATATATGTCAAAGGGGGAGAGAGGCTTAAGTTAGATTTTTTTGATTTCTCCCAAGGTTTAAACCTAGAACCCTTAACCTAACCTAACTTAAGATTATTGTCAAACATCAAAAAGGGAGAGATTGTTGGTGCAAAGAGCATCAGTGATAAACAGTCAACCTCTAGTGTTTCGATGTTTGACAATATACTAAGGTTAGTCAAAGTGATCAAGGGTTAAGCCAAATAGGACCTGATGTTTGGTAGGGTAAACCAAGGTTTAATCAAGTTTAACAAAGGGTAAGACAAACAGGACCTGATGTTTGATAGAGCAATGAGTGACAATATTCTTAGGTGTAGTCAAAGTGATCAAGGGTTATGCCAAACAGGACCTAATGATTGGTAGGGTAATCCCAGGTTTGATCATGTTTGACAAAGGGTTAGCCAAACATGATCTGATATTTGGCAAAGTTATAAAAAACTAGGGTTGGTCAGTTTGACCAAGGGATTAAACCAAACTGGACTTGAGGTTTGGTAAAAAGAAATTATACTTACCTGAAGGTTGGAAGAAGTCTAGTCAAGATTAAGATGACTAGCAAAGAAGTGATTATGGTGGAAGAAATCCTAGTGAGTGAAGCTAGGTGGAAGAAATCCTAGTGAGTGAAGCTAGGTGGAAGAAATCCTAGTGAGTGAAGATGGGTCTTAATGAGTGAAGCTAGGTGAAAGAAATCCTGGTGAGTGAAGTTGGGTCCTAGTGAGTGAAACTAGGTGGACAAAGTCCTGGTGAGTGAAGCTAGACACGAAGTCTTGGTCTGGGGGACTGAGCAGGAAGTCCTGCTCGGGGATCAGGAACGGAGTCTTAGCTAAGTGAGGACTACGGACAGAAGTAGAGACGAGTCAAGGTCGGGCGTCTCGAGATCCCGGAGCCTCAGAGGCCGAGCATGAAGTCCTGGTCGAGGATCGGGCAAAAGACTTAGCTGAGCAAGGATCATGGACAAAAGTAGAGATGGGTCGAGGTATGACGTCTCGAGATCCAGGTTCTCGAAGACTGAGCAAAAATCCAACTGGAGGTCCCGGTTGGCAAAGGTAACTTCTCCAGAGTGGAGTAGGTGAGGATGTGTTCCCTGGGAAAGGGAACAGTAGGCGTCGGTTCGACCTAGGATTTCGATTGAAATCAAAGTTAGAACCAATCAATTAAGGGTTAAGATTATGTGTTTTGTCTTGTGTTTGTTGTCTTGTAGGTACCTAGAGTGGGAGGCATGATAGGAGAGCAAATGCAGGAAAAATTGGACCTGGGAAGAAGCTTCCTGGGTGCCTAACATGAATCAGGCGCCCAGTATGGGTAGGCACCCTGGCATATGGGTGGCCTTCCTAGGCGCCCCCTAAGCCAGGCGCCTGAGGCTTCCCAGGCGTCTAGGAGGCTCCCAGGCACCTGGGAAGGGAAGTTTATCCCTGCACTGATTCAGCTGCTGTGGTGAGGTTTTGACCACACGTGGCAGGCGCCCAAGAGCCTTGAGGCGCCCGAGAACAGAGTATGAATAGGGGTTCGACCCCTCACTTCAAGCAACCAAGTTTTCCATCCTCTTAGTGATTTTGTGTGAAGAAAAAGCGCTACGACAAAGCTCTGGGACCAAGGAGGCTCCAGGAAGAAGTGCGCGACGCTTTGGACTTCCAGAGTTGGCTGAGATTTGTGTTTGGTTTGCTTTTATCTATGAGCTATATTTAATTTATTATTGTGCTTGTAATTCAAATTGTAAGACGGGTATTCTCCACCTCCGAAAATTCCAAAAAGGAGTCCAATAGTGGACTCATGTTGAGTACATAGGCCTTGGACGTATTGACCTGGGGGATTGGGAACCAAGTAAACAAATCCCGTGTGTCTGCTGTCTTTCTATTTTCATTATTTTATTTTATATTCGGCTGCGTGCTAACTTTGATAGAATGATGATCGAATGACAATGATCTGACGAGAAAGTTTGAGTCGATATTCACCCCCTATCGACCGGCACCGAGCCCACAACACGTTCCCCGGGAAAGGGAACAGTAGGCGTCGGTTCGACCTTGGATTTCATTTGAAATCTAAAGTCAGAACCAGACAGCTCTGGCTGTTAATCCTTAAGGCTTAAGATTATTTGTTTTGTCTTGTGTTTGTTTGTCTTGCAGGAACCTAGAGTTGGTGGCAAGATAGGAGAGCAAACGCAAGAAAATAAAGACTTGGGATAGGGCTTCCCGGGCGCCTGGATTAAATCAGGCGCCTTGTATGGAGGGCGGCCTGGGTTGAGGGTGTCCATCCTAGGCGCCCAACATACCAAGGACCTGAAGCATCCCAGGCGCTTGGGGTGCAAGTTATATCCCTGCACCGAGTTCGCTGTGTTGGTGTAAAGAGCATCAGTCATGAGCAGTCAACCTCTAGTGTTTCGATGTATGACAATATACTAAGGTTTAGTCAAACTGATCAAGGGTTAAGCCAAATAGTGTTGGTGCTGGAAGCACCAAGATCGAACTTGTATTTTGATAATGGCAAAGGGTTCATAAGTTAAGGTTTTATTGTGATCTAATGAAGTTATTCAAGTGTGCAGGAAAAGTCCTAGGTACACTAGGCATGAAGTCCTGATTCTAGGAATTGGGCAATAAGTCCTGGCCGAGGGTTGGGCACCTAAGTCCTGACATAGGGTTGGGCAATAAGTTCTGGTCATGAAATGGGCATGAAGTCCTGATTCGAGAAATTGGGCAATAAGTCTTGGCCGAGGGCTGGGCACCGAAGACCTGACCGAGGGTTGGGCAATAAGTCCTAGTCGCAGACTGGGTACGAAGACCTGATCCGAAGGATTGAGCAAAAGTCCAACCGGAGGATCCAGTTGGCAAAAAGGTAAACTCTCCTGTGAGGAGTAGGTGAGGACGCATTCCCCGTAGGAGCGAACACTAAGCGTCGGTTCGACCTAGAGTACCATTCCGGAAGCCCAAAGTCAGAACCAAGACAGCTCAGGCTGTTAATTGTGCTTAACTTATATATTATTTGTTTATTATTTATGTTTTTGGAACTAACCCTGGTTGCAGGAACAAAGGTTGAAGGTTTCTACTCCCAGGCATTTGAATGGAGTCAGGCGCCTGATCATACCGGCGCCTGTATGGTGACAGGCGCCCAAGAAGGGCTATTTCTAAGAAGTCTCGAAGTAAGCCTCCACATCAGCAAATGAGGCGCCTGTGTTGATACAAACGCCGCAGTCAGCTCAGGCGCCCCAGTTGAAGGGATAAGCGTCGACTAAGTCTGCGAATGAGGATTCGCAAAGTATAGGTCACGTGTCAGGCGCCCCCTTCAACACAGGCACCCAAGCATGCAGTATAAATAGGGGTTCACCCCCTTGCTTCCAAATACAATTGCTTCCAATGAATTCTTTCAAGCGCTCTGCTCCAAACACTCTGTGCTCAAGTCTCAAGCGCCGACGACGACCCGCAGCTCCGATCTACGAATCTTCTCCAGTCGTCGGTATATTGTTAATTAAGTGTTATAATTAATTTCTGTATTCGAACTTCATTTTGTACTACTTTTTCGGAATATAGAATTGCCCATCGTAAACGGTCAAGGACCGTGGGCCTTGGAGTATGAGCCGATCTAGACTCCGAATCAAGTAAAAATCAAAGTGTTAGCATTGATTTGAATTTTTCCACTACGTAATTGCTCTTTTTAATCCGAAAAGATTTTATCGATATTCACCCCTCTATCGATTCTAAACGATCCCACAAGTGGTATTAGAGCTGGTGGCTCAAATCTGGTCCAACCACCAGTTGAGCGATTTTTTGGATTTTCATTTTAAATATTTTTTTACGTTCGTAATTTGTTCATTCATCGAGGTTGGTGCAACACCACTCGATTTTTATTATTATTTTTTTCCTGCCGCACTACTAATCCAAGACTTAGTCTTGGAACAAGTTTTCTTTGTAATTTCTTTTTCAGATAAATTCAATGGCCATGCAAGAAGGCTATAGCACCGCCAGACCACCACTCTTCTCAGGAGAAGATTTCTCCTATTCGAAGAGTAGGATGGAGGTCCACTTGAAAACTCAGGTGGACATGTGGATTATCATCCAGTCCAAACTGGAGATATCCAAAAACGCACATGGTGAGGTACAAAGCTACACAGAGTGGGACGGACCACTCAAGAAGAAGATCGAGGTCGATGCAAAGGCCACACAGACATTACAATGCGGCCTGACGAAGGAAGAATTGAGCCATGTCGGACCCTTCAGCAGCGCGAAGGAATTATGGAACAAGCTGATCGAACTACACGAAGGTACGTTTGATACGTGGATCAGCAAAAGAGATCAATTACTCAACATACTCTACACAATAAAGATGCATGAAGGTGAATCAGCAGCACAACTCCACGCAAGAATCCAGGAGCTGATGAACGGGCTGCACACAATAGGTCACAAGGTCGAAAACCGTGACCTAATAAGGTACACTCTAAACTCGTTCCCAAGGATCACACTGTGGGCATCTATGATGGATGCCTACAAGTTTCCAGGAACCTGTCAGAAATTAAATTAGACGAATTGTTTTCCGAATTAGAATTACATGAGCAAACTAATGCTACTTTGGTCAAGAAGAGTATTGCTTTTGTTACAGGAAAAACTCTAGGAAGATCTCAGAAGAAGAAGCTACAACTAGTATCCGAGTCCGACTCAGATTCGGAGTCTGACGATGATGAAGGAGATCATCCAAAATTGGTCTGGTTATCTCGCGACTACTACATGGAGCTCAAAAATCAAACGAACAAGAAGAAGACAAATCAGAAGAAGGAAGATCCATCTGAACCCTCGACGAGCCAGAAGAACAAAGGTAACATAACATACTACGAGTGCAATAAGAAGGGACATTTCAAATCAGAGTGCCCCAACCTGAAGGAGAACAAAAAGGCTCGGAAGAAGAAGGCTCTTCAAGCCACCTGGGACGAATCATCCTCGGAAGAATAAGAAGAAGCTCCGCACTTGAACCTCCTTGCTTTGACCGCCTTGGAAGACATTGACTCTAGAACGAAATCTGAACCGGACGAAGACGTCGGCACCGGAAAGCTCTCGATCTTGGAGGACGGACAAATCATGGTAAGAGGTTATCCTGAATCCGAACTTTAAGATTTAATTTCATACTTGTCACGCAAGTTGGAGAAAGCCAACATCCGGTTTGAAACCCTCCGACAGGAAGTCAAACTCCTAAAAGAGGAAGTCAACTCGAGTTCCTTAACCGAGTCAGTTCAAGAAGAAAACTCAACTCAAGTTCAAAAGCTTGAGGAAGAGAATTCCTTTTTGAAAACTCAAGTCAAGGAACTCAGAGTCGTGTTAGAACGATTCACTTCGGGTTCCAAGAATCTTGACAAGATTCTTGGAAAACAGAAGTCTGTTCTAAATCGATCCGGACTAGGCTATCGAACCAAATCACGACAACGGTCTTACTATTCCATATTGAACCAATCTAGAACCCGAGTCCAAGCATGGGTCCCAAAGCTATGTTTGAATAAACAAGCTGGACCAAACCAATATTGGATCCCCAAGGACAAGATTCACATCTTGCCTAACCCTTATCGAGGCTTTAGTCCAGGGGGAGCTAATATAAAAACCATTTTCATAATTAGATGATTTTTTTCTTGTTGTTTGTTTATTTCATTTTTGCAATTTTATTATGTTTAGACTTAAAAATGGTTAGGTAAGGACAAAAGAATTACTTGAATCTTGAACAACATAGTATTAGGTGGAGGTGATATGATAGTACGTTAGGGAAGCCCTTCTAAAAAGGTCAAGTAGGGTAAGGCGTACCTTACTTGGTCTGTTTAGTCTGGTGGAACTAGCCGAAGCTACCGATCCAAAACCTAAGCTAGTTAGACCAAAATTTTTCAAGAAGTAATTTGAAAATGAACTTTCAGTAAAAGGCTTTATCAAGGAAAGAGTTGTTGCTCCAATAAGGCTATGACCAAAGAAGACCTCTGTGCCTCGCCAAGACCTGGAAGCCAATTATTGAAACTCATTTTTAAAGTACTATTTGATAATTTGAATCTAACACAAGTTTTAATTAAATCTTAGATTTAACTTTAATTCAAAGATAAAAAATTAATACATCTCACAAAACAGATAAGGAAACCTGACTTGTCACTTAGAATTGGGTGAGATGTCTAGGACCTAATAATGTAGTACAACCCAACCAACCAACATTTCATTTCAAAAAAGCTATTCAACATTTTTCAAAACTCTACATTTTTCAAAATTAACTTAACTTTTTTCAAAATTAATTCTACATCTTTCAAAATCAACTCTACAACATTTTCAAAATTATTCAACATTTTTCAAAACTCTACATTTTTCAAAATTAACTTAATATTTTTCAAAATTAATTCTACATCTTTCAAAATCAACTCTACAATATTTTTTCAAAAATAATTCAACTTATACTAAAAACCTGTCTCATAAAAACCCATAAGGTCAACATGCTTGATAACGTTAGATGTGGGTGAGACAGACTAGGTAGTGAAATTCAATTCAATCTATCCCTACCTCTACAAAATGGATCCAAATAAAAAAACATACTTTATGTGTAGGAACATAAAGATTTGGACCAGTGGATGTTGGATATTGGATGCTCCAGACACATGATTGGGGATAAATTGAAGTTCACCAAAATCAAGTTCAAAAACCTAGGCTCAGTAGCATTTGACAACAATGCCACACTTAATGTAATTGGGTCAGATAACATTGAACTTAATTCTGATTTTATTATTAAAAAGTTGTTGTTGGTTGAAAATTTTAAATTTAATTTGCTTAGCATTAGCCAACTCTGTGATACTAGTTATATTGTCACCTTCACCAACTCTGACTGCCTGATTAGGAATCTACAAGACTTAGAGGTAACACCTAAGGGTAGTAGGAAAAACAATGTATACACGATCAATCTACCTGTAGTACCCAAATGTTTTCTGACTCAATTAGAAGAAACCAATCTTTGGCATAGAAGACTAGGTCACACCCATACTAAATTAATTTCAAAAATAACTCAACTTGGATTGATTAAAGGTGTACCTAAAATTAAGAACTTTGACAATACAATTTGTAATTCATGTCAACAAGGTAAACAAACCAAGTCAACCCATAAATCAACCCAGTCAGACCTAACCCAAGCCACACTTGAGCTGCTACACCTAGATCTATTTGATTCACATGGAGCCAAGTCACTAAGCGAAATCGGTACTGCTTAGTAATCATTGACGATTACTCTAGGTTTACCTGGGTTAGGTTCTTGAAAACTAAAGATGAAACATTTAATTCATTTAGTATTTGTGCAAAATGATAGAAAATTAAAATGACACACAAATTAAAAGACTTAGGAGTGATCATGGGAGGAAATTTGAAAATCAAAAATTTGAGGAATTTTGTAAAATCAATGGATACGTCCATGAATTTTCATGCCCTAGAACTCCCCAATAGAATGGAATAGTTGAGAGAAAGAATAGAACCCTTCAGGAAGCCGACCATTCTCAACGAGTATAACCTGACTAATCAATTTTGGGCAGAGGCCGTAAATACAGCCTGTTATATACAAAATAGGGTCTTAATTAATAGAAGACACAATAAGACACCCTATGAAATTTATTATCACATATTACCAAATTTACATTACTTAAGGGTTTTTGGGTGCAAAGTCCATATTTTGAACACTAAGGACTACCTAGGTAAGTTTCAATCAAAATCAACCCCAGGGACCTTTTTAGGATATTCAACAACAAGTAGAGCCTATAGGGTTTACAATAGATAAACCCACAAAATTGAAGAAACTACCAACTTAATTTTTGATAAAGAAATTGACACAAAATCTATTGACAATCAAAACATAAACAACTCAAATCTTGATCAAGAAGATATTGAAACATTAATTGAACCATTAAATGAACTATCAAGTGAACCAATAACTGAACCAACCCAAGTAGTTGAACCGATCACTGAACCAAACCTTCCAGCCAGACCTGAGGTTGAACCTAGTTCTAGACGAATATAGAAACCTAGACTCAATCATCCATCTAACCAAATCTTGGGTGATCCAGCCTTAGGAGTCAAAACTAGGTCTTCTTATAGAAATCTTAGTCAAATTGCTCTAATTTCAAAAATAGAACCTAAGACTATAGAAGAAGCCCTACCTGACCCAGATTGGATTCTAGCAATGCAAGAAGAACTAGCCCAATTTGAGCGAAACCAAGTTTGGGATTTAGTACCTAAACCTGAGGGTAAGTCAGTTATAGACACTAAGTGGGTATTTAGAAACAAGCTAAATGACCAAGGGGAGATTGTGAGAAACAAAGCCTGCTTAGTAGCTAAAGGGTTTAGTCAAGTCGAAGGGTTAGATTATGATGAAACCTATGCCCCTGTAGCCAGACTTGAATCAATTAGGATGTTATTAGCTTTTGCAGCCCATAGAGAGTTTAAACTGTACCAAATGGATGTCAAGTCTGTCTTTCTTAATGGGTTCATAAAAGAGGAAGTATACGTAGGGCAGCCCCTAGGATTTGAGGACTAAGACAAACCTAAATATGTGTTCGAACTTAGGAAAGCTCTTTACGGTTTGAAATAAGCACCTAGGGCCTGGTACGAAAGATTATCAACCTACTTTATTTCTAAGGAATTTAACCTAGGCCAAATTGATTCAACCTTATTTGTTAAAACCATAGAAAAAGACATATTTATTGCTTAAATATACGTAGATGATAAAATATTTGGGTCAATGATAGGTAT
This sequence comes from Boesenbergia rotunda, assembly GCA_024364735.1. Classification (NCBI taxonomy): domain Eukaryota; kingdom Viridiplantae; phylum Streptophyta; class Magnoliopsida; order Zingiberales; family Zingiberaceae; genus Boesenbergia; species Boesenbergia rotunda. The sequence continues at coordinate 148,771 of JAGFNQ010005653.1, forward strand.
CATTTTGTTGATCATTTTAGATGCTTAAATCCAAATTTGACCCATATTTTACTTGTTTAATATTGCATTTATCCTAGGTTTTGTGAATTATTCTATTTTTGGGTTTTATTGTAAATCTTGCCACATTGGAATATTTTGGAACTTAATTGTGAATCTATGTTTGTAGGCTTTGGAAGGATCACGGACCGAGGTCAAGAATGGTCAGAATCAGGCTCAGATCAAGGCGATCAAGCTCTGGAGAATTGTGAGCCGTCCATTCAGAAGATAAGCAGATCTGGATCATCCAGAGCAAATCAGATGGATCCTAGATGAGTAATGGTAGATCTGACCTTCATAATGAGATCTGGAAGTTTAGGGGTAAATCGGAGATCATCTAGCCGTTAGATCAGGATCAGAGGGGTCTAGACCGTCCGTTCAAAGATCAGCTTGATCTGAGCCATCCGTTGCAAATTTGGAAGATCCGAGCCACTGAGAGACAAATCCTGACCCTTGATCAACATCTGAGAGTTTTGGTTCAGATCAGATAAAGATCAACCGTTGGATGGAGTTGAGTTAATCTAGACCGTCCATTGATAAACTATATAAACTGTCATTCAAATCCCGATCGGTGTCGCATCTTCACCGAGTTCTTCGAGCTTCTTAGTTTGTTCTTCGTTTCCACTGTAGTTTCTTTTCATCTGAAGGCGTGGCCACCTCGAATTCGACCTTGGAGCAGGATCTGGGTCATTGGGAAGAAGCTTCCATGGAGATTCTAGCTGGGATTTGCACCGGAACAGAGTTTGATTGAAGGATTCGTCAACTCTGTGATCCGATCGCTTGGATCGCGATTTTGTGCCGTTTTCTTCCATCGGAGCTATCTGGAGGGTCTTCTGGAACACTCTGATCATCACTAAATCTTCATCATACTTCTACATCGCAAGATCGAAGAGATCGGAAAGATTTTTGTCAGTTGGGTGCAGTCTGTGAGCAGAGTCGAGATTGAAGCCGTTTTCCATTGATCTGCGGAGCTGAAGAGGTTCTTGGCTTGCTCTTGTGTGACGGCAAGGGGATTTTGAACTAAGGGATGGATCGAGGCTTAATTTCTTAATGCATTTCTGTTGTTTTATCTGTAATTTCCATTTCTGCATTCACTTTCAGTTCTGAATTTCTGTATCAGCTGTTTAGTTTACGTCCCTAAATTGTTTTACTTTAATTAGGTTTCCTTTCTGCAAGGTAATCAGCTAGGGAATTTGTTTAGTGAAGAAATCTTTTCAATTTCAGTTTATTACCTGTTTAATTGCTTGCGTATCAAGTTGTCACTGCGTATCAGCCCTGTTTCTACAAATTTCAGCTTAGTTCTGAATTTTTCAGTTTATTTCAGATTCAATTCATGTTTAGTTTTAATTCCTGAGATTGAAGACAACATTTAGCTAGCTAATGCATTTGATCTGAGTTTGTTTAGCATTTAGTTTCATTTCTGCAGTTAAGTTTCGGCTAGTTGCTTATATGTTTCCAATTTGCTTAGCAGTTTCAGTTTTAGTTTCGAACTATTTCAGTTTAATATTTTTGAAGTTTGAATCAAGTGAACTTTAGTTTTTTCGAATCTTATTGGAACCTTAGATTGTGCACTCGAATTTAGCTTGCCTTGTTGTTAATCTGCATTTGGTTTGAAGCTGAGTTTCTGCAGTCATCATTCCTGCATTCCTTATTTGCATTAGGTTTGTTCTTGAGTGATTACTAGCTAGCTTCTGAACTCTTTTAGTTCATTGCATATTACTTCACTTTAAGCCTTACATTCCCAGCTGAATTGATTAGTTAATCTCTGAAATGTCAGTTGTCAATCTCTGCATTTAACATTAGTTTTTGGCACACAAGAATCTCCTTTGCGTATCAAGATTGATTCACTTCTTTTCTGTGTATCAAGATAGAGTTACGGCAGTGATTGGTGTCAAGACAAATGGAATTTTTAGTGTGTTTTTGATGCCTGAAATCAGTTAGAATTTTATTCGGTTGTCCTGAATTTTTCTCTGCATTTGTTTGCTTCCGAATGTTGAACTAGTTTATGTTGTGATTGATTGAAGATTGATTACTGAATTTTGCAGCTAGCATTTGTTTTAAGTTTACTTACTTCCGAAAATTACTAGCACTATTTTTGTTCCTTTGCTTAGCATTTGGATTGCAGTTGAATTCAGGTTTGTTCTTCACATTCGGCTTAGTTGCATTGGTAGATTAAGTTTCCCATTAGTTGAATTCATTAGTTGCACTTATCTCATTAGTTCATTTAGTTAAGTTCCCTTTCTTTTCATTGCTTTTCCATTTCTAATTGAAACCAAACCCAATTTTGTTTGAAACCCAAAAATATCAACGACACATAAACTCGAGCTTGATTCAAACAACCTTAACTAGCCCTAGGAAAAATACGACCTGTGGCCCCTTTACTATATTTCTATTCTTTGCTAGCAAAAAGGGTTTCCAGTTTTACAAATATCTAAATTTGAGACCCATATTCGTGACACATATCTCGGGTCCATCAAATTTTTGGCGTCGTTGCCGGGGAGGATACTAGTTGAGTTGTTTGCTTGTATGCTTATTTCATATCTTTCTTGATTCATTTTTTTGCGCTTACTGCTATATCTTGTGATTTACTTCATTTGCTTTATTTTTCCATATACATTTGCTGCGATTTGTTTATTTTATGACCAGGTTAGCAGGTGGTGATCTTGAAGAATTTGACCCTGAAATTGAGAGAACTTTCAGAGCCAGGAGGAGCCAAGGCATACTTTCTGAGGATATTGATATTCCTTCTCTTCAGTTTATTCCTACTCATTCAGGCAGTATCATGGCAGACCAACAGAAGACCATGAAAGAACTTGCAGCACCAGATGACACATTTCAGTATTCCAGCATTGCTTATCCAGAGCTGACTGGTGATTTTGAGCTCAGATCCGGACTCATCCACTTGCTACCTAAATTTCAAGGATTATCTGGGGAAGATCCAAACAGACACCTGCATGAATTTCATGTTGTTTGCTCCACTATGAAGCCTCAGGGTATTTCAGAGGAAGACATCAAGCTGAGGGTTTTTCCATTTTCTCTGACTGGAGCAGCTAAGGACTGGTTCTACTATCTACCTACTGGGCACGTGACTAGTTGGATTTCCATGAAGAAGGCATTCCTAGAAAAATGTTTTCCAGCCTCCAGAACTGCAATCATAAGAAAGAGTATATACGGTATACAGCAAGTGGTGGGGGAAACACTTTATGACTACTGGGAGAGATTTAATAAGCTTTGTTCCAGTTGCCCACAGCATCAGATTAGCGAGCAGCTCCTCATTCAGTATTTCTACGAGGGATTATTACAGATGGATAGGATCATGATAGATGCTGCAGCTGAAGGAGCCCTAGTTAACAAAACCCCAGAACAAGCTAGGGAGCTCATTTCAAATATGGGAGAAAATTCTCAGCAGTTTGGAAGTAGAGCATTGTCTACTAGAGGAGTTAATGAAGTTCAGGTGGCTTCCAGTGAACAAAAAGAAATCAAGAATGCATTGGTAGAGCTCACATCAGCGATAAAGCAAATGAGTCTTAATAATGCAAGTTAAAATTCCAATCTTTCGGTGCCTCCACAATCAAGCTAAGTGATGAGAGTATGTGGCATTTGCTCTAGTCAAGAACATAATTCAGATTCATGCCCCAACCTCCAACAAGATGAGACAATAGCGGCATTGGTTAGGGGACAATTTCAATCCCGGAATAACCCCTATTCTTCTACTTATAACCCTGGTTGGAGGGATCATCCAAATCTGAGGTATGGGAATTCTTTCTACCAATAGAACCCGCAGCAACAACAATTTCAGCAACCACAACAATCTTTCCAGCAGCCACAACAATTTCAGTCCCAAAATCTACAAATCCAACCCCAAAATCAGCATTCCCAGCCAACATTTCAGAATTTCCAGCAACCGTTTCAAGGGAATCAACAAGGTTTCTAAGGGAATTTGAATTATCCACAGCAATATCAACCTTTACAGCAGCAATTCCAACAACCGCAGCAAAGTTTCCAGCCTTGGAATCAAAGTTTTCAGCCACAAAATCAAGGATTTTAGCCCAATCAATTTCAATCTTCACCACAACCACTTTCACTTCAAAATCAGAATTTTCAAGGCTATAATTCTCAGCAAATTCAACCAACATTCCAGCCTACTTATCAGCCATTTCAACAACAATTTCAGCCCTCCTATTAGCCCCAACAGTCCCAGTTCCAACAATCACAGCAAGGCAATATTTTTGCCACCATACAAAACCTCGAAAGGCAAATGGGACAATTGGCTAGTGGGATAAATCAAAGTCAAGCTCAAGGATCAAGCCAATTACCTTCTCAAGCTATTCCTAACCCAAAGGGAAACGTTAGCGCTATTTATTTGAGGAGTGGGAAGGTTACTTCATCTCCAATGAGTTCAAGAGCAGATTTTTCTAAAAACAGGGCAACAACTATAATTTCAGCACCAATCAGCCCCGAAACCACTTCAGAATCAGTTGGTTCCACCCCTAGTCCGTGCTCAACTCCTTCATCAAGCAATCCTGTAATTTTGGTGGAAAACGAGACACAAATCAGGCCTGAAACCGACATCACAGCAGCTACAACAAGTGGGACAGCAGCTCAAAATTCAGCCCCTCCAAATTCGGTTTAAGAGGAAGAAATCAGGGTGCCCTTGCCCTTTCCACAGCGGAAAACTCAAGCCAAAAGACAAGTGGAGGAGTAGAAAGCCAAAGAGTACAATGAGCTGGTAAAATGGTTCAACAAAGTAGAGATTAATGTACCCCTGTTGACCATGATTAAACAAATTCCTAAGAATGCAAAATTTCTGAAAGATTTATGTGTTCACAAGAAGAAGCTTAAGGAAAATGGGTTGGTCAGCCTGGGGAAAAATGTTTCATCACTCATCCATGTCATACCTCAAAAGTGTGAAGACCCTAGAGTTTTTACTGTATCGTGTAAGATAGAGAGGACTATTTTTCATGACGTTATGCTAGACTTGGGAGCCTCCATCGATGTAATGCCCAGATCGGTCTTCCAGATGCTTGGCATTGGCCCTCTACAGGTCACTGGAGTGGTAATTCAGTTAGCTGACAGAAGCCAGACCTATCCAGCAGGAGTTATTGAAGATGTTTTAGTAAAAGTTAAGGAGTTGATTTTCCCTGCAGACTTCTACATTCTAGACATGGAAGGAGAGTATCTTACACATAGATCCCCACTCATCCTTGGGAGGCCTTTTCTGAAGACTGCCAGAACAAAAATTGATGTTTATGCTGGCACACATTCGATGGAAGTGGGGGACACAGTAGTCCAGTTTAGTATTTTCGATGCCATGAAGGACCACTCTATTATGAGCATGGACACCCCAGATCAGACTGTTGAGGCACAGTTAATTGTTGATGATGTTGCATTTGACATAGTGGAAGGAGATTTGATTTCAAAGAAAGCTGAGGATGCATCAGTTGTGAAGGCATTTGTAACGCCCGCCCTTAATCCCCTAGGAATTCGGCGGCGCTACTTTAATTTTCGTACATTACAACTACACGCATGCATTCATATTTTTTTTCTATCTAATCTATACATGGGCATATGTATTATTTAAGCATGCAAGGTTCATGTAGCGGAAGCATGATTATTTTTATTCATCTTCAAACATAGCATGTATATAAAAAGAACATAACATGGGTTTAACATGACAAGTTCCAAAACTTGAAACAACTAAGAGCAAGATCTTTTTATCCACCAGCACTATCACACACACACTTGCCCTTCTCCCGCAGCCTCCATAGTTTAGCGTCCTTTATCTGTAGCATAAGGGGAAACACTAAATGATAAGCAATAGCTTAGTAAGACCCTGTCCTACTCACAAAACCGGATATCATAAAAAGGTAAGAGAATATATCACATTCAAGCATGGTAAGCGTTTAAGCATGTTAAACATCTAAGCATGTTAAACATCTAAGCATGTTAACTTCATAGGAAGGTTCTTTTGAAAACATATAAACATAATACTTGAACATAGCATAATCATTAGGGCCCGGCTTGTACTTCATGTTTTGCGCGCGCCCCTAAATAGGAACGAGGTAGCTAATCCCGAACCACTAGGGTTTACTAGGCATTCTCAAAAGTCCTTCAGCCTAGTATCATAATCATTTGACTCGCTTTAAGAGTCTATAGTACAAGCCATTACAAAATAAAATAGTTATCATGTTCTTCATTTTCATAAAGTATGCTCTTAGTCCCATCCTTCTAGGGAAGCATTCTTTAGGCCCTAAGCCTTCTTCGTTCATGCCTTAAAGGGCTCATTCTTATGCATATGTATGCATTCATAATTATGATAATTAGCCTAGTATAAAGCATGCATTTCATGGGAGTAACCAAGGCTAGGGTCCAAGAGCTCTCTCTCTTGGCCGAAAGTTGAAATGGGGCTAGCATGCATTCCGGTCACCTAGATCATACTCATATCATAGGAAGTGGTAGCATGCTAAACATCAATTTTTCCAATCAAACATTCCATTTAACATCACATGCATTTACATATCATCATCCCAAACATAAGCATATCTCCTAGGGTACATCTCATACAAGCATCACATATATGTATCATGTATCGTACTAAGCATAGCATACATCATGGGATACTCAACCTTCACAACCCTAATGGTTTATGCCTTGGCCGAAAGTCATGCTAGGGGGGGGGGGGGGGGGGGAGTTAAAGTTTTCCAATCAACATTCCATTTAAACATCACATGCATATACATATCATCATCCCCAAACATAAGCATATCTCCTAGGGTAGTTTAACCTACACAAACCCTAATCTTAGGGTGTTGGCCGAAAGTCCTAGGGTAGGGGAAATTAGGGTTTTTGCAATGAAACATTCACACAGACATTTATACAAACACCTTGTATACACTATCATACAATACACTAAGCATGGATATATTATAGGATAATTCAACCCTCACTAACCCTAGTTTCCATGCCTTGGCCGAAACCCATCCAAACCCTAAACCCTAGTTTTTGTCATCACAAAATGAAGGGAAACAACATATAAGTATACCCTAAGTTCCAAGGGGTTTCCTTATGCATCAAGGGGTAACCAAGGCCTCCTCTTTGGGTGTTGGCCGAATGGTTAGAAGGGTTTTCCCTTCCCTCCTAGCCTTCTTTACTTACACACAATATAATACATTCATGCAAACATCATTATTAAGCATAGGAAAGCATGTGGCCTACCCTAACCCTTGGTTAGGGTGATGGCCGAAACATGTAGAGACATGTAGAGGCATCATGTGAGTCATGTAATCGATTCAAGAGCAATTATGCTACAGGTGAGGGGCACTTACCTCTTTCGCTAAATATCCTTAAGGTATACCCTTAGATCGGAGGGGAGGTGCTTGTCCTTGCTCTTTGAGGTCCTTGACTTCTTCTTGCCTTGCAAGAGTTTCAAACCTTCAATGGGGTCTTGGGATTTTCGAAAATTGAAGAGGGAGAGGGGAGTTAGTATTTCGAAAATTGAAGAGGGAGAAGGGAGTTCAATTTTCGAAAATTGAAAAGGGAGTCTCTTGGATTTTCGAAAATTGAAGAGGGAGAGTGAGTGAGGGGTTTGCAACAATGATGGTTAGCCCCTTAGCATTCCCTCTTATTTATACTAAGGGAAGAGGCAAGGTGCCTCTTCTCCAAGTATCTCTTCACTAAGGGGTTTCTCATCAAGAGTCTCTTCCTCTATCCTTTCACATTCCCTAACCCTTAACAAGAATTTCCCTTCCTTTCTCTCAGTAATCCCCTGCTGGGTGAATTGGTTACTTCGTTGCTTTTCAAGGCTTTGCTTACTAAGAGTTCCAAGGTTCGATTCTCGGCAAGAGCATATTTTTGCTCCTCTTTGGTTTTCACTTTTGCAAAGCCCATTAGCCCAATTTACTCTCATATTCTCAAATCACATATTATGAAATCACATATTTCAATTCGTACAATCACATATTCTAATTAATGCAAATTACATATTCCTATTTATGCAATTACATATTCTAATTTATGCAATTACATGTTCTAATTTATGCAATCACATATTCTAATTTATGTAATTACATATTCTAATTCTTTATCATGACATCACAAAAATGTAATTCTATTCATTCATGAAATAAATGTCATACCATCCGATAACCTATATCGACATTTTTGTTCCCTAATGAAAATCGAAAGCAAGCCCCAAAATTTGGGGCATTACAGCATTAGAGGAGATGGATGGAAAAGCACGTGACAACTTTGAATTCGGAACTGAAGCTTTACAGGACTCTTCTTATCTTTTATTGTGTGATGATATTGCTATTGATAGTCCTAATTTTTCTAATAAGGTTATTGCAGATATTACTAAGGAAGTATGCACGGGAGATGATTCTACAGGTGTAGGGGATTGCACAAAGCCCCAGGGACCACCAACATTGACTGATACATTAGAAAATTCAGAGGATAAGCCAGAAAGTGTAGGGACTTGCATGATGGGAGCAAGAACCCAAGGATCACCTATTCCAGTTGAGTGTCCACCAGAACTTGAGAACGATCAGGTAAGTATTTCTCCTTTTCCTTTAGAAAATTTCAGAGAGGAGTCTAGAATTGCATGTGAAGCATGTCTTGATATATCTTTTGTGAAAAATAATGATGAAAATTCCATAGAGGCACCTAGGCTTGATTTTATTTATTGCGATGATATTCTTGATATATATTATGCTGAAACTGATTGTGAAAAATTTTTAGAAGTGCCGGAAATTGATGTTGTTTATTATGATGAATCTCTTGCTATATCTTATGCTGAAGTTGAGTGTGAAAAACTTATGGAAGTACCCGAGATTGATTTTATTGGCTGTGAAACATTTCTTGATACATATTATGCTGAAACTGATTGTGAAAAATTTTTAGAAGAGTCTAAAATTGATGTTGTTTATTTTGATGAATCTCTTGCTATATCTTATGCTGAAGTTGAGTGTGAAAAACTTATGGAGGTACCCGAGATTGATTTTATTGGCTGTGAAAAATTTCTTGATATACCTTATGTAGAAACTATTTGTGAAAATTCGATAGAGGTACCTAAAGTTGATTTCATTGGTTGCAATGCATTGCTTGATACATCCTTGGTGGGAAATAATTGTGAAAATTCCATTGAAATATCCAAAATAGATTTCATTTGTGGTGATAAGTTTCTTGATATATCTTTGGTGGATTTTAATTGAGAAAAATTCTTTGAGGTGCCGAAAATTGATTTTATTGGATGTGATGCATTTTTGGATACATTTTATGTAGAGATTGATGGTATTACACTTCTATCTTACCCTACACGCATGAGAAAGGTTTTACATGGTTTTGCAAGGTCTCAAAGATTTCTTGAGTGGGTACTCCATCTAAACAGTCTTCAACCTCCTGGAAGGATTTCCAAAAAGCATCAAGAGGGAAGAGATGATCTTACTTTAATCCGAAGCACTCTACTTCTTAAATGGCTCTTGTACCTCAATCACCTTCGGCCACCTGAACATTTTGTTGTAAAGTCTAAGTGTGGGGGAGTAACGCGCCATAAAATTGAACAAAGGAAGGAAACTCTCTCAATTACCCACACTCCTCCACTACCAAGATGGAGGTTATTTCTTGATAGACTCCGACCGCCAGAAATAAAGGGGAGTTTGTTTTTTCTTGCATTTTCTTTCATTGCATGTTTCATTTTTATGTTTTCTAGAAGTAGAATTTTCTTTTAAATTGAGTCTTTGCTAATAAATGCATGAGTAGAGTAAAATGAATAGGAGTCATTATAGATACCATGTTAGTTTTCTTGGAAATTTGTTTTTTGCGTGACTAGGAATACATATATCCCTCTAGGTTGTTTTCATGTCATTTTAGAGTCTCTTGAAAATGAATTAAATTTGGTTGTTAAAACTTAGGGTTTGAGCTCATGGATGAAGTCTTGGATGCTTGAGTACTACTTGGCTATGGACTCTTAATTGATGACTTAAGATGAATCATTTGTACCTAGTGAGAATTAGCCTTATTTTTATGACACACATATGTGATTGTACTCTAGAACTTGCTTAGGTTCTTTCAAAATCATATTTCAATCATTGGATCACATCTATAGAGGCTAATCAATTTGTTTACCTTTCCATGTCAATTTTTGGCAATAATCATGTTTATTCTATTTTTCTTTCCTTATTTCCTACTCTTAACCATACTCTTCTATGGACTTGTTTGTTTGAGATATTTCTTAATGCTACTTTGCTCGAGATGGACAAAAGATCAAGTGTGGGGGAGGTGGCTAGTGTTTTGGAATTATTTTGTATCAAAGATTCATTTCATTTCAAGTTGAGGCCAAAAGGTACCAAGTTGAGTTGAGCTTGGTGTCAAGAATGAGCAAGAGGATGGAAGCAATTGGAGATCTAGATTTCTTATTATACTTTGAAGATTCAAGTGGCACGCAATGGAAAAATCTGCAATGAAAAAGAAAAAAAATGGCACACAAAGAAGAGAAAATCTGTGCTATTTCAAAAGAAAAGAAAATCTGTGCCAAGGAAAAATCTGAGATCAATGAAGCTTGTATCACAAATGGAAAAATCTGAGATCAAGATTAGCAATACTTTGCTAAAGTCTGAATTGAAGTTGTAAAGTTTGCATTGAAATAGGAAAAAATCTGTGCAGAAATCTGTACCAAAGTGGGAACAAGTGAAGAGAAAAAAAAATCTGTGCCAAAAAGAAAGGAAAAAAATTGCTATGGAACATGTTTCGGCCACTTTGCTAAAGGATAACTTGTAGCTGTGTTAACCTGAAACCAATGCAGAAATTTGATGCCAAGTTGAATTCAGTGAAGAAGAAAGAAAAATCTGAGCCAAAGTGGAAAGGAAATGGTCAAGTGGAGAAAAGCCAAAAGGAATGGAAGTCTAAGAAGAGCATACTAATTCAGTAGCACCAGATTGCAAGGGATATCTCCTGCAACTTATCGAATGTGAGGAAGAGAAGGAAAACAAAAGAGAAGGAAAACAAAAGAGAAGGAAGCTAAAAAATTCAGCTATGAAAAAAAAAGAAGAAGAAGAAACTAAATAAAAACAATGAGGGAGCAAAGTTATCAAGCCATTGAGTGGAAGAGTGTGTTTCGAAATCTGAATAAGCTCACTGCTGATAAGAAACCAGAAAATTGCAAGGATTAAGAACAAGACCATTCGACAGCAAGGTTGAGAATGTGAGCTGAAAATGCAGTTGGAAAAGAGAAAAAAATCAGAAAGTTATTTTGCCATAAAGTCAGTTTGGTATCAAGAGGAAGCTGAAATTGGGTTTTGTAACATTTGATTGCAAGTACTAATTAATGCTAATGGTTTTGAGAAATCAGAGTTTTGAAAGGTCTGAAAGTGATGCCGTGAAGCTGAAATCTGAAGGAGAGAGAAAAAAAAGAATAAAAGTAGAAGTGTGCCATCTTGAAGGTGAAGTGTATCAAAGAAGAGTTGCAAGAGGTGTTTAGTGAAGATTGTATGTGGAGCATCTATGTTACTTGATGTCTTAAGTTCTCTGATATAAAATCTGATCCGAAATGCTCAATTAGAAGATTTGATGAGCAGGAAAAAAAAAGAGAGAAAACAGTTTGAAAAAAAAACAAAGTTGGCACACAATTGGAGTTTCGGCATCATGAATTCAGTGAAGATAATCTCATCCAAATCCAAGTCTTGCATCACTACCACTCTGACTTTACTAGAGAGAAAGAAAGAAGAAAAAAAATATGAGAAAAGAGAAGGAAGCAAGATTGGCACGCAAAAGAAAAATTGGCACAAAGGAACTAATGAGGTCTTTTCATCAAATTTTTGAAGGGCAATGCCAAAGCTTCACTCCATCATACTTTTGACTTCATTATGAGGACTGACAAGAGGGCAAAGTGCATTGAAAATATCCTTGAGCATTCAAGTCTTCCACTTTATCAAATTTGCTACTTTTCTTGGCTTTTACTTCATTTTCATCATTTCACATATTTTTCCCTTGTTTGGATGAACTTTTATAGATGTAGATCCGAATCATGAATAATGGTGGAGAGTAGATAACAAGCAAGCCTATGGTAGCGCAAAAAGCATGTGTGTTTGAGTGTGCTCCATTTACATCATACACTTAGAACTCAAGAAGAGTGCTATCAAAAATTTTCCTTGAAAGACTTAGTGAGTGAAATTCATCTCAATGAATCGTGAAGGATGAAAATGCTAAGTTGTTGATTTAAGAACGATATACTAATCCATAGAGCTTAGATTTTTGAGAATTAACAACCCTAGGTAATTTCTTTTCAATTGCTTCTACTTATATATGAGAAAAGCTAGGGGATATATACTTAGTAGTTTTCGTGAGACGCTCAAGTTTAAGTGTAGGGGAGTTGATAGGTATCATTTTATTGATCATTTTAGATGCTTAAATCCAAATTTGACTCATATTTTACTTGTTTAATATTGCATTTATCCTAGGTTTTGTGAATGTATTCTATTTTTAGGTTTTATTGTAAATCTTGCCACATTAGAATATTTTGGAACTTAATTGTGAATCTATGTTTGTAGGCTTTGGAAGGATCATGGACCGAGGTCAAGAATGGTCAGAATCAGGCTCAGATCAAGGCGATCAAGCTCTGGAGCCGTCCATTCAGAAGATAAGCAGATCTGGATCATCCAGAGCAAATTAGATGGATCCTAGATGAGGAATGGTAGATCTGACCTTCATAATGAGATCTAGAAGTTTAGGGGTAAATCGGAGATCATCTAGCCGTTAGATCAGGATCAGAGGGGTCTAGACCGTCCGTTCAAAGATCAGCTTGATCTGAGCCATCCGTTGCAAATTTGGAAGATCCGAGCCACTGAGAGACAGATCCTGACCCTTGATCAACATCTGAGAGTTTTGGTTCAGATCGGATAAAGATCAACCGTTGGATGGAGTTGAGTTAATCTAGACCGTCCATTGATAAACTATATAAACTGCCATTCAAATCCTGATCGATGTCGCGTCTTCGCCGAGTTCTTCAAGCTTCTTCATTTTTTCTTCATTTCCACTGCAGTTTCTTTTCATCTGAAGGCGTGACCACCTCGAATTCGACCTTGGTGCAGGATCTGGGTCATTGGGAAGAAGCTTCTGAAGGATCGTCTAAGGCATGCAGAGGGGGGGTGAATGCACTTCTTCGGATCGTTTCGATCTCTACAGAATTGTTAGCGCAGCGGAAATAATATGCAAAGGAAAATGAAACAATGCTAACAAAAGTATTTTACTTGGTATCCACCCAGATGGGTGACTAATCCAAGGATCCATACCGCGAGCACCACTTTCACTATGAAAATCTCCTTCAGGTGGAGAAACCTTTACAACGACGATCTTCCTCTTTACAGAATGAAGTAAATTGAGTGAGAGGAAGCAAGAACACTTTTAGGTTGGGCAGCACGTCGTTACTATACGGAACCGTACCGTACACGTGCAAAAAGGTGCTCCTTTTATAGGTGAAAAGGACAGACTCGCAGTCTGTCCAGCCCGCACCAGTCGACTGCCCAAATGCCAGTCGACTGGCCTAGCATTAATTGCTAGCCAACGGCTAGTTTCGAGGGTATACTAGTCGATTGCCCAAATGCCAGTCGACTGGTCCGAGGCTGCAAACTTTCTGTGGGTTTTGGCAGTCGACTGCGACAGGGCCAGTCGACTGTCCTGCCTCACAGCTCAGCTCCAGCCACTCCGGACCTTCTCCTTCGCGTGTGCCTTCAGGTCTGCTCCCTTGGCTCGCCCCTTGAAGTCCTCTTCCTCTGGCTATCGTCCCTCGGATGCGCACACAAGCCTTCCCTTGGCTTGCCTCCATGCCACCCTTCACGTGTGCCCTTGAAGTCCACTTCCCGGCTTGCCCTTGGAGCTCTCCTCCCTCGGCTCTCGTCCCTCGGATATGTCCACCATGTGTGATTCTCCAAGTCCTACAAACTCAATCACACACATCAAATACAACATAACACTCTAACCTTAAACCTATTCGCCCACACATCAAAACCATGATCTTCCAATCATTTAAGGGTCGATTGCCTCAACAATCTCTCCCTTTTTGATGTGTGGCAATATGTTTAAGTTAGAGATAAGCAACAACCACAATAGCAATAGCAAAACATAGCAATTGAAAAATCATGAGACATAGTAATCCTAAGAGGTAACCTCCCCCTTAACCTATGTCTTCCCCCATTTTCAATTCTAGTCACAATCCAAGTTAAATTTCCACTTAATAACAGCAATATGTTAAAGATATAAGACATATCAGAACCCAAGAGGTACCTCCCCCTTAATCCATGTCTTCTCCATTTTTAAACATTCAAGTTCTAAGTTAGAAAGAAAACCTTAAACCATCCATTCTAAGTTAAAATTCTAACTTAAACCACCTATTCTCCCCCTTTGACACCATCAAAATGATTGCCTCAAGCAACCAAAACTCATGGCATCAAGTGAGAGAATTTTCAATTTCTGAAATTTCTCACAGTGGCTGAAAACTGGCGTGCCAGTCGACTGCCCATGGGGCAGTCGACTGATACGCCATCAGTCTGATTTTTCAGCTTTTCTGCCGAATTTCAGAAACTCCCAGAAAATTCCAGAAAATTCCAAAAATTGTAAATTTTGCATACATATTTGAAATGTTATACTCTATCAGGGAAAAATATTAAACCATATAAAATTTCAAACATGAATGACTTTTGATAAAAATCCAAAAATTTTGAAAACCACTACATTTTGTATCAAACTTTGAAATCAATTTTGCAATCATATGACTTTTAAAAACATGGCAAAGTATGTGAAACATAAAATAGTTTTCAAAGTTTTAAAATGTCCAACTATGATCTTTGGGCAAAGTGTCCATTGATTAAACCTTGCCTTCCCCATAGTTGGTCTAGTTTTCATATTTTGATACTCTCAATGGTTCAACAATGTGCCACAAGCACAAGTGATCCAAATGTATCACCCTAATGGATCAAGCCCCCTTTTTCAAAGCTAATGTCTCCAAGTTCATCCTATACTTCCACAAAACACATTCCAAGGCCTCTTCTTAAGGATGTAAACTCCGATTCAGGAAGAGGCTTGGTAAAGATGTCGGCTAGGTTCGACTTTGATTCAACATAGTGTAGTTCTATGTCTCCCCTTGCCACATGGTCTCTAATGAAGTGATGTTTCACTTCAATGTGTTTTGTCCTAGAATGGTGAACCGGATTTTTAGTTAAATTGATTGTACTTACATTATCACACAAAACTTTGACTTTGGTGTAATGTAACTCATAATCCTCTAAGGTGTGCATGATCCAAAGGAGTGCAGGAAACAAAGTCCTAGCAAAGGACTGCTAGGCACTGGCGAAGGAATGCCAGGATACAAAGTCCTAGCGAAGGACTGCTAGGCACTGGCGAAGGAATGCCAGGGTACTGAAGCCCTAGCGAAGGACTGCTAGGCACCAGGCGAAGGACAGCTTGGGACTGAAGACCTGGCGAAGGAATGCTAGGCACCGGGCGAAGGACAGCTTGGTATCCAAGACCTGGCAAAGGACCGCTAGGCAAAAGTCCAACCGGAGGAGCCGGTTGGCATCAGGTACATTCTCCGAGAGGAGTAGGTGAGGACGCGTTCCCCGTCGAGGGAACAGTAGGCGTCGGTTCGACCTAGGGCTCCATTTTGGAGACCCAAAGTCAGAACCAAGACAGCTAAGGCTGTATAAACATAATACTCTATTGCTTCATATTGTTTTGGACTAACCCTGGATGCAGGACCGAAGGAACGTGTGTCTGCAGCTCAGAATGCCCAAAGGAGAGAGGCAAGTAGCTGAGCAGGGCGCCCTCAGTGTCCCGGGCGCCCCCAAGGCCAACACAATACAAGCGAAGCAACAAGTGCTTCGGCTGCTTACTGGCCGGGGCGCCCGCGCCCAGGCGCCCCCAGCGCCCAGGGCACCCTGGACGCCCAGGGCACCCCGCGCCTACGCCAGCGAAGCCGATTACCCTTATCCAGCTGAGAAGCCCGCGCTGAAGGAGTCAACAGGGCGCCCCCAGCGTCCCGGGCGCCCCCAGTGTCAAACCTCAGCCCTATTCGAGTGGGATAGAGGTTGACCGAGCGAAGCTCGGATCAGTGACACGTGGGGGGCGCCCCCGACGTCCAGGGCGCCCCGAGGTGCTATAAATAGCACCCAACGCCAGGCTTTCGACAACAAGTTTCCAACGCATTCACGCTCTTCCTCTCCGCGCTCTGCTCCGGCAACCTCCGACTCGAGATACAAGCGCCGACGACGTCCTCTGCTTCAAAATAGATTCACACCGGACGTCGGTAACGAAGATTGTCTTTTTCTTACTGCACCTTTATTGTAATCATCTTCTGTAAATTGATTTGCGCGATTATAGTATTGCCCGCAGTAAACGGTCAACGACCGTGGGCCTTGGAGTAGGAGTCGACCTAGGCTCCGAACCAAGTAAAACTACCGTGTTTGCGTTTGTTTGTTTTTAATTTCCGCTACGCAATTTCTCTAATTCTAAAATCCGAACGCTTTCCGATATTCACCCCCCCTCTATCGGTTCTCTCGATCCAACAAGTGGTATCAGAGCGGGGAAGTTCAAATTTGGTGCAACCACCAGTTTGAAAATTTTCGGATTTCTTTTAAATTTTCTTTTATATTTTTCGTTCGAATTTCTTCTAATATTTTTTTTCGTTCGAATTTCTTCTCGTTGATCGAGGTTGGTGCAACACCCCTCGATATTTAATTTTCTTTATCCCGCACTACTAATCCAAGACCAAGTCTTGGGACAAAGTTTTTTTTCTCTTATCTCTTTTTCAGATAAAATACCTAATGGCCATGCAAGAAGGATTCAGCACAGCCAGACCTCCTCTTTTCAGTGGAGAAGACTTTTCCTACTGGAAAAGTCGAATGGAGGTCCACCTGAAAACTCAGGTGGACATGTGGATCATCATCCAGTCCGGACTGGAGATCCCAAAAATGCTGAAGGAGTACCTCAAAGCTACACAGAGTGGGACACCGCTCTGAAACGAAAAATTGAAGCGGATGCAAAGGCGACCCAGACCCTTCAATGCGGCTTAACAAAAGAGGAGCTGAACCGGGTGGGCCCTTTCAACAGTGCCAAGGAGCTGTGGGGAAAACTGATCGAGCTGCACGAAGGAACATCAGACACTCGGATCAGCAAGAGAGATCTGCTCTTGAACAAGCTGTACACCATCAAAATGGCCGACAACGAAACAGCAGCTCAGCTTCACGCTCGAATCCAGGAACTGATGAACGGACTGCACACCATCGGTCACAAGGTAGATAACCGTGACCTAATAAGGTATGCTTTAAATGCTTTCCCGAGAAATACCTTGTGGGCATCTATGGTAGATGCATACAAGGTTTCAAGGGACCTTTCAAAAATAAAATTAGATGAATTGTTCTCTGAATTAGAATTACACGAACAAACTAACTGCAATTTGGCCGAGAAAAGTATTGCCTTTGTTGCAGGTAAAACTGGAAGGACAACAAAGAAGAAGCCTCAACCTGAACCCGAGTCTAACTCAGACTCAGACACAGAAGATGAAGAAGGAGATCGACCAAAGCTGGTTCGACTGGCAAGAAACTACTACAAAGAATTGAAGAACCAAACCAACAAACGGAAAGTCAGCCGAAGAAGGGATGAACCAGCTGAACCCGCAAACGAAAAGAGCAAGCCCAACGTGACCTGCTACGAGTGCAAGAAGAAGGGCCACTACAAGACCGAATGCCCTAACTTGAAGGAAGCAAAAAAGACAAGGAAGAAGAAAGCACTTCAAGCAACGTGGGACGAGTCCTCATCCGAAGAAGAAGAAGAGGTCCCACAATCGAACCTACTCGCACTAACTGCCTCAGAAGAAGTCGAGTCCGAGTCAGAATCAGAACAGGACGACGGCAGACTGACCTTTTCAGAAGATGGCGAAATCAAGGTAAGTGGATTTACTAGATGTCAATTAAATGAACTAATTTCGTATCTTTCTCGAGATTTGGCGAAAGCCAAACTCCGAATCGAATCCCTCCGACAGGAAGTAAAACTCCTGAAAGAGGGAGCTGATTCTAAACTCTTAACCGAGAAGGTTCAAGAAGGAACTCCTACTCAAGTTGAAAAACTTGAGAAAGAGAACTCCTCCCTGAAAACTCAGGTTAAGGATCTTAGATCAGCCTTAGAACGATTCACCTCTGGTTCCAAGGGTCTTGACATGATTCTTGGAAAACAGAAATCGGTTCTAAATCGATCCGGACTAGGCTATAGAACCAAATCTAGACAAAGATCCTATTATGCTGTACTGAATCAGTCCAGAAATAAAGTTCAGGCATGGGTACCTAAACTGTGCCTGAACAAACCAACTGGATCAAATCAGTATTGGATCCCCAAGGACAAGATTCACATCTTGCCTAACCATTACCGTGGCTTTAGTCCAGGGGGAGCCAAATTAAAAACTATTTTTATTGTTAGATAAATTCAACTCTTGATTGCAATTTGCTTGATTGACTGTTTATTTAAATTTCTGCAATTTACCATGCTTAGACTAGGAATGGTTAGTTTAAGGACTGAACAAACTTAACTGAAATTTGACAACATAGTATTGGGTGGAGGTGAGATGATAGTACGTTAGGGAAACCAATTCTAATAAGGTCAAGTATACTTGGTCTCTTTAGACTGGTGAAACTAGCCGAAGCTACCGATCCAAGACCCAAACTAGTTAGACCAGAATTTTTCAAAGATTAATTTTGAAAATGAAATTTCATTAGAAAGGCTTTGTCAAGGAAAGTTGAGATCCAATAAGGCTACGGCCAAAGAAGGCCTAGTGCCTCGCCAAGACCTGGAAGCCAATCTTGAAATTCAAATTCAATTACTCTTTGTAAATTCAAATCTAACATCAAATTTTCAGTTAACTTTAGATTAAAATTCTTTTCAATAAATTAAATTTAATTGTTAAAAATTAATTAATTTTTCAAAATTAATCATGGCTTTTCAAAATAAATCTTTCTATTAAAAATATGCATCTCACAAATAGTTAAGGATATCCTGTTTTGTCACTTAGAAATGGATGAGATGCTTAGGACCTAAAAGTTGAGTCCAACCCAACCAACTAATTCAAATTAATCAAACTAAAATTAATTCAATTAAATCAAAATCAAATCTTAATTAAATCAATTAAATTTAATTAAATCTAAATTAAATTAATTAAATTCAATTAAATCTTAATAAATTAAATTTAACTCAATCAAATTCAAATTTAATTCATCTGACTTTTAAAATTCAAATTTAATACATCTGACTTTTAAATTCAAATTTAAATTCAACTGACTTTTAAAATTCAAATTTAATTCAACCGAAAAACTTTCAAAATTAAAATATAATTCAACTAAACAAACTTAACCTTCTAAATTTAATTTTCTTAAAAATGAAATTTAACTTTTTAACTAAGAGTTAATGGTTCAAATCATTGTAATTAAAATCAAGTCTCTTTTGTTGACTAACCTGAAATTTATTTCATAATAGTTATTTCTTTGCTTTACCATTATACAAACATTTCTTTTATACAATCAGTTTATTGTTGCATGGCAAAAAGTCACCTTGGGGATTACTTAGGATACTTTTTTTGTCTGTAGTCTGGGCTTAGATATTTATATATATATTTTTTGGACTTAAAAAAACACTTCTATTTTTTTAAAATCATTTCCCCTTTTTAGTTCTTTATATTCACTTTTTCAAATAGGAGAATGAAATTATGTTTCAAATCATTAAAACAAAATACTATGTTTTCAAACTATCACTCATGTTTTTCGAAAACTATGCTGTCATATGTCTTTCAAATAATCATTTTTTCGAAATGTTAATACTTCAGAAGTCATTTTAAGAATTGTGCTTGATTTCCTTTTGATTTTGGCAAATCCTAAAGACACAGAGGAAGGTCCACTTCATGACCTACAAGGACTCCGAGGATGTGTTAAATTTAGGGGGAGTCTAAACCATTATTTCTAATAAGTATTTTCTTGGCAATTATTTTTGAAATTAATTCTTTTGATCTGAACTGAACCCTAAGAACTCAGAGGAAGAATACTTGTGATCAACAAGATTCCAAGGACTGTATCAAGTTTAGGGGGAGGTTAAATTAAAAGAGTTATTAAACATTTCTAAATATTATGTTTCCATACACTATATTTTCAAAATTGTGTCAAAAACATAAGTAATTTGTCTTACAAAACATTATTATTTTTGTGGCTTATAAAATCATTTCTTGAAATAATATTTACTTGGGTTGGAGAAACTTCCAAGACACTTAGGAAAATATCCTTGTAGTTAACAAGGTTTCCTAGGATTGTGTCATACTGGAAAAGAAACCTAGTCAAGTAAAATATTAGGTTTTCAAAAGGCATAATATTTTTCGAAAATGCATATTTTTCAAATAATACTTATATTTTCAAAAAAAAATGTATAATATCTTTCAAAGTGACTTATATCTCTTTCAAAGATACATAGTACTTGCATCTCTCAAAAAGCTCAATATCCTTTAAAAGTACTTGCATTTTTCAAAATATTCAAAACAAGTAAACTTGTTGATTAAATATTTTTTTGTTGCTTGTCATGCATGGACTCAATAAAAATATACTTTTCTTTTGCATCAATTCTTCATTCTTTCAAAATGCTGTTCCTAATAAATTATCATAATTTTTGACATTATTCTCTCACTCAAATAGTTATGTTTTCAAAACCCATAAGCTCTGATACACAAATTTTAAATGTCTTTCAAAATATATTTTTCAAGAATTCCTTATTGATATATGACTTTTCCCCTTTTCAAAGAAAGTATCTTAGAAATGGTCTAAAACATAAGGAGAAGAATTTCACACCAAGGGGGAGAGAAAGAAAAGAGAGAAAGGAAATTTTGTTTAATTTTTATCTTTTTCAAGAAATGCTTCAAAAATTTCTAAGTATTTCAAATTTTTTGTGCATGTTTTTTTGCCTAAGTAAAATTCATTTTGCAAAGCTTGGTAAGTAAAAGTTATTTAACAAAAGTTAGATTTGCAAAACTTTTTCAACATTTTACCTTGTTCGCCCATGTAAGTTTTTGATATATGTCAAAGGGGGAGGAAAGGTCAAAGTTAAGTATGTTAACAAAATACTTCAAGGTAGCAGGGTAAATAAAATTTTTCAAAACTACATTGGTTGTTTAACTTTACTCTGCTCAAATTGATTGGTTTTAACTGTCGTGCTTAAATGCTATAAGTTTTTACTTAACTTTGAATTGTGTTGTCATAAATCAAAAAGGGGGAGATTGTTGGTGCAGGAAGCACCATATCGAACCTGGTTTTGATATTGGCAAAGGATTCAAAGTTAAGTTTATTTGTTGTCTAATATGCTCATTAAGTGTGCAGGAAACAAAGTCCTAGCAAAGGACTGCTAGGCACTTGACAAAGGACTGTCAGGATACAAAGTCCTAGCGAAGGACTGCTAGGCACCTGGCGAAGGAATGCCAGGGTACTGAAGCCCTAGCGAAGGGATGCTAGGCACCAGGCGAAGGACAG
The DNA here is from genome assembly GCA_024364735.1 of Boesenbergia rotunda. Lineage (NCBI taxonomy): Eukaryota > Viridiplantae > Streptophyta > Magnoliopsida > Zingiberales > Zingiberaceae > Boesenbergia > Boesenbergia rotunda. The sequence continues at coordinate 170,340 of JAGFNQ010005653.1, forward strand.
CTTGGGATTGAAGACCTGGCGAAGGAGTGCTAGGCACCGGGCGAAGGACAGCTTGGTATCCAAGACCTGGCGAAGGACCGCTAGGCAAAAGTCCAACCGGAGGAGCCGGTTGGCATCAGGTACATTCACCCGAGAGGAGTAGGTGAGGACGCGTTCCCCATCGAGGGAACAGTAGGCGTCGGTTCGACCTAGGGCTCCATTTTGGAGGCCCAAAGTCAGAACCAAGACAGCTAAGGCTGTATAAACATAATACTCTATTGCTTCATATTGTTTTGGACTAACCCTGGATGCAGGATCGAAGGAACGTGTGTTTGCAGCTCAGAATGCCCAAAGGAGAGAGGCAGGTAGCTGAGCAGGGCGCCTTCAGTGTCCCGGGCGCCCCCAAGGCCAACACAATACAAGCGAAGCAACAAGTGCTTCGGCTGCTTACTGGCCGGGGCGCCCCCAGCGCCCAGGGCGCCCCCAGCGCCCAGGGCGCCCCCAGCGCCCAGGGCGCCCCCAGCGCCCAGGGCGCCCCAGCGCCCAGGGCGCCCCGCGCCTACACCAGCGAAGCGATTACTCTTATCCAGCCGAGAAGCCCGCGCTGAAGGAGTCAAGCAGGGCGCCCCCAGCGTCCCGGGCGCCCCCAGCGTCCCGGGCGCCCCCAGCGTCCCGGGCGCCCCCAGGGTCAAACCTCAGCCCTATTCGAGTGGGATAGAGGTTGACCGAGCGAAGCTCAGATCATGTGACACGTGGGGGGGCGCCCCCGACGTCCAGGGCGCCCCGAGGTGCTATAAATAGCACCCAACGCCCAGGCTTCTGAACAGACAAGCTTTCCAACGCATTCACGCTCTTCTACTCTCGCGCTCTGCCCCGGAAACCTTTCAACTCGAGATACAAGCGCCGACGACGTCCCTCTGCTTCAAAATAGATTTTCCACCGGACGTCGGTAACGAAGAGTTGTCTTTTTTCTTACTGCACCTTTATTGTAATCATCTTCTGTAAATTGATTTGCGCGATTATAGTATTGCCCGAAGTAAATGGTCAACGATCGTGGGCCTTGGAGTAGGAGTCGACCTAGGCTCCGAACCAAGTAAAACTACCCGTGTTTGCGTTTGTTTGTTTTTAATTTCCTCTACGCAATTTCTCTAATTCTAAAATCCGATCGCTTTCCGATATTCACCCCCCCTCTATCGGTTCTCTCGATCCAACAGAGCTAAGGAATGGATCGGAGTTTAGTTTCTTATTGAATTTTCAGTCTCGAGCTATAGATTTAATTTCTGCAATCTGTTTCGTTTCTGAATTCTTGTATCAGCTGCTTTAGTTTACCTTTCTGAATTGTTTCTGCCATAATTAGTGTTTCAATTTTGCAAGTAGTTTGCTAGGGAGCTTGTTTAGTGAACATTTGTTCTCAATTTCAGTTTATTTCATGAACTAGTTCTGGCGTATCAAGTTTGTAGCTGCGTATCAACTTAGTTCCTGCACTTACTTCAAGTTCAGTTTGTTTGTGTTTTAATTCCTGAAAATTAGACATCATGTTTAGTGTGCTAATGCATTTGGTTTAAGTTTACTTCGCATTTGAATCATTTCTGAATTGAGTTTTATTTCTAAAATTTTGTTCAGCCTTGCGTATCAGTTATCCCTGTGTATCAATTTCAGTCTCAAGTCTGTCATTTTTCGGTTATTGGCTTCTAAAGTTTGTGTCAAGAGAATCTTGGATCTTCTACATCTTATCTGAATATTAGATTGGAGTATTCGAATTCATTTGCTTGCTTGTTTTGCATTCAGTTGATTTGAATTTCTGCACACAGTTCTGCCTTCCTGCATCTCATTTCTGCACTAGGTTTGCAATTGATTGAGTAGTTAGCTGCTGTTGAATTTCTTCATTCACTCTTGCAAGTTCATTCACTGATAGCCTAGTCTTCCAGCTGATCCGATTAGTGGAGTTTCTGAGCTGTCAGAGATAGATTTGGCATTTAGTATCAGATTTCTAGCACATGAGTTTTCTTTTCTTTGTATCAAGTTTGTTCAATTTCGGTACTTTGTATCAAAGGCAGCTTAGGCACTGATTGGTATCAAGTTATAGGGTACTTTTAGTGTGCTATGGTGTTTGAAATCAACCAGTATTGCATTCGGCCATTTCTGAACTTTCTTTGTATTTGTTGGCTTCCAAAAATTGTAGCTAGTTTGTGTTGAGTTTGCTTAAAGTTTAATTTCTAAATTTCGTAGCTAGCATTTGTGTTAAGTTTGTTTGTTCCCGAAAATTGCCATCACTACGTTTATTCATTTGCTTAGCATTCGGATTGCATTTAATATCAATTTTGTTCTCCAATTTGGCTACTTTGTCTTGGTTGATTAAGTTTCACATTGGTTGAGTTCATTAGTTGCATTTACTTGTTTAACTCATTTAGTTAAGTTTCTTTCTTTTTCTTTGTGCTTTCATTTCTAAATTGCAACCCAAACCCAGATTTTATTTGAAACCCAAAAACATTCAACGACACATAAACTCGAGCTCGAATCAAACAACCTGAACTTGCCCTAGGAAAAATACGACCTGTGGCCCCTTACTACATTTTTATTCTCGTTAGCAAAAAGGGTTTCCAGCTTTACATATATCTAAATTTGAGACCCACATTCGTGACAGTCTCTTTTGGGTCCATCAATGCCCGAGGCGAGTAGACTTGGTCTGGGTGCTACAGATGTCCGACCAAGAGCTGCTTAAACCCTACTACCTCGCGGTGCTACGGATAGGGTTTTTTCCACTAAGCCCTATCCTTGTGGTTGTCCGACAAAGACTTGTATTGCTTTATAGTCTCCTTTTGACCGCTAAGCCCTAGGGTTTTTGAGCTGAAAGCCACCCTCGCTATGCTTGTGACCCCTTGGTCCTTGTCGGGGGCTATGACCCCTTGGTCCTTGGCGGGGGCTAAAGCAACAAAGTAAGATACAAAGAGATGCAACTACTATAGCTCCTCCCTCTGGATCGACGCTTGTCTCAGTCGAGTCCTCTCGACCTGCCCGTCTTCACCTGGGGCCTCCCTCTCGGTCGCTTGCTCCTCGGGCTGAATGCTTATTCTTCAACTTCCTTGCTCCTCGGGTTAGTGGGGCGTCCAGAGGTGGAGGAGGGCGTCTTCCGGATATGCTTAGACAGCGGCACCACATCCTCCTCATTGATGACAGGCGGAAGCTTCGAGGAAGTGACCTTCCTCAACCTCTTCAAGGGGGTTGGCTTCTGGGCAAGTCGTTTCCTCCTCCCCTTCTTGGTTGCCTGGGACGCCGCTTGGTTGGCTGGAAGCGCAGGCGCGGTCTCCCCATCTCCTATCTTGACGAGGGAGGGGGGGATTCCCCTTTGGGCTTGGTGAGCAACTCAGTCGCCCCTGGATCCTTGGGTGGCTCTGAAGCTTCTTGGTCCTCTGGCCGTTCGGCCGATTCCTCGGAGCCCTCATCCGGGTCGGCTACCGGGGCGGAGGGAGCTTGAGCAGTAACCAGGGCCTGCTCGTTAGCTTGCTCCAACTTCAAGTGTCGGTTAATAACTCAGGAAAGCATTATGTCGTCTGCAAAATAAAGACAAAGGGGTATCAATTAGAATTAACAAAGATATTTACGAAAAAGAAAACTTACGGAGATTGGGGCTCATGCTCGTGATTTTAGGGCTGAGATTAGCCCTATAAAAAAGCTTCTCGCATTGTACCAGATTGAGGTCGTGGAACTCTATCCTAGCTAGGATACCCCTATCCCTCTGGTACCCTACGTCCTGCTGGAAGTCGCCGAGGTCCGGGATGAGCAGCAGGCTCTCCCTCCAGCGACTAGGGTTGAAGGGACACTGGGGGAGTTGAATAAAGAAAAAACGTTCCTTCCATCCCTTGTGGAAGGAAGGAAGACTCCCTAAGAACCTATGGTTGGTGTGGGTTGTAAAACTAAAAGCCCCCATGGATGTTAAGGTAGGGACGAAAAAGAAATGGAAAAATCGAGCAGTCAAAAGGGTATCAAAAAGTTTAAAGAAGACAAATGCTCTGCCCATCTGAGCAAAGGCGCTTGGAGCCAGTTGGTGAAGGAGAATGTTAAAATATGTAGCAATACTCATGAAGAAGGGGGGAATAGGGAAACGAAGCCCTAACTCTACCTGCTCTAAGAAAAAAGTAAAGAAGCCTAGAGTAGGTTGTACGGGTGATTGACCTAACACAGGGACTTCCACCTGCAAGTCTGCCGGGATACCATACTTCTCACAGGCGGCTTGGAGGGTCTCTAACCTAACCTTATAGGAGATGGTCTCATACCACTCCAGGTGATAAGTTTGTTCCTCTGAGTGATCTTCACCCCCGCCTCCGGTCTTCTTCTTCTTCTCTACTGGACTCATGATGGTGAATGAAGGAAAAAGACAGAAGGAGAAGACTTACAAGCATGCAACGACAAGATGAGCAGAGGGTGAACAAGGACGTTGATAGCAGATAAGGCAAGAAGGCGGAAGGGCATTGTTGCATCCGTTTTATAGAGGCAAGCCGCCCTCGTGTGAGCAATGGGAACGCGGCACGTCGACGATGCTGGTTGCGCATCTCGAGGTGCCACTCCTCTTTACGGATGTTGCTTCGTATGGCCCTGCGGCCCATAGCAGCGGGAGATCGCCGTGCAGAGAATGATAGAGTACGTGGCGAGGCTACATTCGCTGGGCCACCTTGTCGCCATTAAAAAATCTCATGTGCTTTTAACGGGCTATGGACAACTATCATGGCGCTGCCTCTAAACTCATAGGGATTTTGGAATAAGTCAAGAAATCGTCTGGAGTCCAAGGACGAATGTTTCAATTCCTCGGACCCGACAGACCGCCAAGAAATAATGGATATATGGACCTACCACAGCATAACTTCTTCGTTACCTCACTAGTCTAATTAGTCAGCCACACTTCCTTCGATTAGACTTGAATGAAGAAGCTATGTGTCAAGGTCCACCAAGTCTGAACGACTCTCTCAAACTCCCGAGACCTCCTCGGGAGGATAGACTCCCGAAACTACCTCGGGCAGATATACTCCTGAGGCCTCCTCGGGAGGGTAGACTTTCGAGACTACCTCAGGCAAGTAAACTCCCTAGACCACCTCGGAAGGATAGGTCTCCGAGATCATCTCGGGAATAAAGGCGCCCAGGACCCCCCGGGCCAAAGGACCCCGAGATCACCTCGGGAGAGCGGAGCTCGAGGATCATCCTATCCGATAGCCCAACATCAAGTAACCGTCCCCTGTTTTTCGGTTTTGGGGATAATTATCAACGATAATTATTGGATAATTATGCCCCATAATATGCGGCCATTAAGGTCTTAATTATCACAACGATATAGATTTAATTACTGCAATGGTCGTTACAAGGATTATCCAGTAACCGATAATTGGGGTGACATGGAGGAGAACGTGGGGACACGTGTGACCACCACCTCTGGTATATAAGGTACTCCAACCCCTCAAGTAAAGGGGTGACGCTCATCTTACTCACAATTTTTCCTTAGTTCTTTTTCTTCATTATATTTGAGGGTTGACTTGAGCGTCGGAATATGCTCCGTCGGAAAATCTCCGCTTTTTTTTCATTAACGCTCATATTAATCTCGCAGGGTGAAAATTCCTTCTCTTTCGTCATTATCTTTGTGGGCTAGACTATGATGACTTACTATACATGCCGATTCCTTACAAAATATTACCTTTTCAAAGTTGAAAATCTCAAAATTTAGGTCGGCTCAGCTTATGTACTGCCCTAGACATAATCGGATGCTTAAACAAAAGCATCACAACAAATAAAGCTGCGGTATAATCGTTTTTATAAAAACTATAGTTGTTAGTTGCTAAGTCGATGTCCAAGTTTCTTCGGAACTTGACCCATCCCAAAAGGCATTTCGTTAATTGGGCAGCCTATCCGGTGGAGACAACATCTGCGGCACGCAAACAAACAAAATCAAAAACAAAAAAAAAAAAACAAAAACAAAAACGAGCTGCAGTGCTATCCATTGAATTGGATCGTTAACTATCAAATAAATAAATAAATAAATAGTTGAATTCTATCGTCAACCATGTTTTACATTTGTAGTTATCGTCCTTTATCAAACGCGCTTTCACACTTCAACTTTTAAAGATCCAAAGCTACTTCCCCCTCTCTTTAGGTTTTGCTTGCTGATTGCAAAAGTGCCCATGAAATCCAAACCCCCCAATTTTCTCCTCCCCAATCCCACTCCTCCTCCTCCGAGCTGAATCCATGGCTTCTCGCATGGCGGTGGAGCGATCCATGTAACTCCACTCAATCTCAATCCCAATCCCAATCCCAATCCCAATCCCTTCTCTATCTCTCTCTCTATGTGTATATATATATATATGTTGATTTGGGCATGTTTGTCTCTTGAAGGTTCGAGACAAGCCATGTCCTTGGGGCGCTCCTGGCCTCCACCCCTCTGCTGACCCAGGCGTGGAGCGGCTGCCTGCGGGCCAATGCCTGCAGCACCAGTTTCGTTCTCGACCGCTGCGGCGACACGGTGTTCGTCGCCTTCTCCGGGGCACAGATTACCGCTTCGTCGCCGGCGGCCACCTCTGGCCTCTGTGGTGGTTTCTTCGACCCTGTTCCCCTCCGCAGCGACTCGCGCGAGCTCTTCGCGCCGTTGGAGGGGGGTGAAGGGAACGACGGAGGGAAGCCGCGGCCGGTTCTCCTCCAGGCCGGCGCCCTTCATCTCTTTATGAATTTCTACCATAGCTCCGAGTTCCAGGCACGCGCTCGATTTGCGAAATTAGGGTTTATTCTTCTTCAAAGTCTAATCAAATTAGAGTACTTTCTAGCGAGATTTTTATTTTCCTTTCACCAAATCCCCTCAATTGCATCGTCCATGAGATATTCCTTTTGCTTTGTTGAGTGGAGCAAAAAGAAAAATTGGCCTTTGGACTTTTTACTCCATGAGTCACTTTACCCTAGTGCCAATTGCTAGATGCCATCCAAAGTCGAATATCAGTACAGCCTTTAGCAGTAGGCACTACAATTCCTGAGATATATGTGAATCTGGGTATGGGATTTGTTACTCTTGTCATTGTATTAGTCTGAAATTAGCTACTCGTGGTGAAAACATAGTCGCTTTACATGTAAGTAAGCTCGTTTTGCTCGGTCCAAGGGGATTCCTTATTTGTGTTTCTTAGAAGGAGCCTTATTTGTTCTGTCTGTCGGACTACAAGTATGTCAAAAACTTTTGACATAGAAGTTCTTGGGTCATGACATCCTTATTTTTTGTTCTTCCTATACAAGGTCTAGAAGATTTACAGTAGAGTTAGAGATGCTGCATTATATGCTGGGAGAAGACTTTCCTTGTGCAACCATAGATGGTCAACAAATTTCAGTCAAAGATAGGCTCACTGTCATAGGGAAGGTTTTAATAAGCCAGCTGATAAAGTCCTGGTCTTCTTAGTTGAAATCAATCTTGCATTAAGGAGGAAGATGTCGATCGAATAATGTTGACCGGCTTTCCCCTGAAAAAATTACCGTGAGCCAGTTCTATGTTCCTTTTTATTGTTTTAGTAAGGATTAAGATATGTGATCTCAATTCTTAAGACGTGGTCGTGTTTACCAACACAGGAGTATGAATTCTAAATGCCACCTGCAAAGTCTTAATTGCTGTCTCAATCGAGTGAGTGTTCTGATTAGACGAATATGATGTTTTGATTTTTTTTTTTTTCAAGGACCATGATGCTATATTGTCTTAGAACATTACTTGATTTCTCATAATAGAATAATGTCATGCTGCTATAGTCTAATTATATTTTCATTGTTTTCTTCCTCTTAAATGCTTAGCTGCTGATATCAGAGACAAAAAACCAGTTGGTGGTTTTGACTGGCCACTCTGTGGGTGGTTGCTTAGCCTCTCTTTTGGCCCTTTATTTCCTCTGCTCATCTTATGCTCGACCAAATGCTCTGGTACCCAGTTCACTACTCTGCATCACGTTTGGAAGCCCGTTAATTGGGAATGCAACACTATCCCAAGCAATTTTGAGGGAACGTTGGGGTGGAAAGTTCTGCCATGCTGTTGCACAGCATGACATCATGCCCAGGCTGCTATTCAGCCCCTTCAATTCCATGCCTCCCCAGTTCACTACCTTGATTTACCATCTCATGCAGTCGTGGCATGTCTCAATGCGATATCCTCAGTTCTCAAGACCCAAATCGCACTTGTCTGATGACGAGAAATCAATGCTGCATCACTATATATCAATGCACATCAGTGAAGTAGCAACTGCAGCAGCTGGGCAAAAGCAGCAAACTAGCCCTTATCAACCATTTGGAAACTATGCTTTGTGTTCTGCAGAAGGTTTAGTGTGCATGGATGATCCACTCACTGTGGTGAAGATGCTCCACCTGACCTTCATGACTGGTAATGCAATTAGCAGCATTGAGGAGCAGCATCTTGACTATGGAGATCTTGTTTCAAAGATATCTGAAAACTTACAATTCAAGAAGCAGCCCCACCTTGAAAAATGCGGACCCAAATCTAAGTATAGCGTAGGGATCTCACTGGCTTTAGAGGCTTCAGGGATTAATGTTCAGGTAGCGTGTTATTTATAGCTAACACAACCTCTTCATCTTTGCTTTAAAAATTTAAGCCATCATCATTCATCAATTGGTCTTCAATGTGGTTTCTTTTGTCCATTTGATGTATGCTTATGAGACACAGTATATAGAAAGTTCATAATCTAAGCTTGTGCTAAATGGTTGTGTTAAGAACCTGAAACATTAATAGAGTATATAAATGTATCAGGACATGGGCAACATGGAGGCACGAGAATGCCAGGAACTGAGCATGTGCCAGCGCCCAAAGCTGCACAGTGCAAGTCTGGCAATAAAGCTAGCCAAGGTGACACCATGCCGAGCCCAGATCGAGTGGTACAAGGCATTGTGTGATGATGACATGGGCTACTATGACTGCTTCAAGCTGGAGAGGGCATCCAAGCGTGAAGCAAAGGTCAACATGAATCGCATCAGGCTTGGCCAATTCTGGGATGAGTTGCTCTCCATGCTTCAGCACAATGAGCTACCTCTCAATTTCCTAAAGCGTGATAAGTGGGTCAATGCTGCACAATTCTACAAGCTCCTCGTCGAACCCCTAGATATTGCTGAGTACTACCGATGCAATCTCCATAAGACCAAGGGCCACTACCTGAGTCATGGCAGGGAGAGGAGGTATGAGGTGTTTGAGAAATGGTGGAATGAGAACAGGGATAAAAATTCTCTGGATAAGGCTGAACGTAAGAGGAGCAAGTTTGCTGGACTGACTCAGGATTCGTGTTTCTGGGCCAAGGTGGAGGAGGTGAGGGAATGCCTTAAGGATGCAATGAATGAGAAGAGCCCCACTAAACTGGTGAAGCTGTGGGAGAACATCAATGGCTTTGAGAGTTATGCAAATAGGTTGATTGAGCAAAAGGAGGTGTCCATCGATGTGCTGGCCCCACGGTCAAGCTACAGCTTGTGGTTGAATGAACTGAAGGAATTGAAGCTGAAGCAGGGATGCTGTATTCTTTCGTCCTCTGTTCTAGTAGGAATAACTGGAGGGACGTAGACTGTCAAGTTTTACCAGGTTAGCTATCTGTGAAGTCCAAATTATATAGTATAATTGCTCTTAATATAAAACCTTAGATTGAATCTCCTTGATTAGCCAATTAAAAGTTTTATTTCTCTGTTTACCTCAATGGCCTGTTGTGATAAAGGCCATTACTAGATAGAAAATATGAAGTATAGTGCATAATTGTTAATGTTCTTGCAGAACATAAGTATTCATTTTGTAGTTCAGAATGTATAGTTCTTTCTCAGAAAAATCAGTCTATCAAACTTGATTTAATACTTGAGTGGATTGATAAAATATAGAAGTAGACTTTTGACTTTTTTTAGTGGCAGTTACATTGAATGCCAAAACTGGTCACTGATGCCTTTTTGTTGGTAATATCTGTTCTGATCATTAACCTAACTCAGCAATTAATAAAGACCCATATTTGATTTAGGAGAGTCTCCTACCAATATAGTTATAGCTCATAACAAGGGAAATTGTACACTCATATAGAAAGGCTAACTAGTAAAATCAGGGGGAAGAGGGCGAAAGTTGTAAAGATGGTTAGCCTAACTACTATAAGGAAACTGAAATAACTGCTATCCCAAACTACAATAAGCATGGAAGTACCAAAGTAAAGGGGAAAAAAACTTATACATGCAAATTCAAAAATTAGGCCAGAAAGTGGATGTAAGAGACAAATCAAAGGTTTCTCCACCTCTCTTGTGCTACTGAAATCTTCAGCAAAGGGAGTTTGTAATGATCAAGTCAATTTGTCAACTAATTTCATTAAGTAGGTTTATGGTTCTATATCTTTTACCTTGATATACTCATTCATCCAGTTCCTGCAGAGATGTCACCAGCTAGTGACAGATGGGCTTTGCCAAATACTCCCATTCAAGGTGATTCCGTTCTGTTGATTCCAGGCACACTAGAAAGTTTGTAGATCCTAAAGTTGAAGCTCCTGCTTGAGTGAGGCATAGGGAAATACATTCATCAATAGATATACTGATAGCCTAACCAACACAATATCATCCTCTTCTAGTGTTTGTGCACTGTCTAATTAGATGTGCAGAAGATTCTGAAGTAACTTCAGAATTCAATTCAGTCTCCAAATAACTTCAGAAATCGAATCCCCAAAATTATGCATCAGTTTTCCAAATAATTTTAGGAAATAATTTTGAAACTTTTAGAAATAATTTTGAGAGCCAATTTTTAACTATAATCAGTTTCAAAACAACTTCTTGAAGTTTGTCATACAAGATTAGGACAGTTGCTGTCTTTTTTGAAGTTTGGCATTCCCCTGACATCAGCATATCCAGCACCTTAAGATAACTTCTTGCTAAATCAACAAAAAGCAGACTTTATTGACTTGTAAAATCTCTATGAACTATGATCCAAGACTCAACAGAGTCCACTGCAGCTTAAACACACTTTATATATTCCCACTAGCCATCTTTTTGTCTCTTTACTTTGACTAGTTTGCCTGCTCTCCTAAACTTTTCTCAAATGAGTGCACTGCTTGCTGCATCCAACTTCTGAAAAAAGTTCTTCAAAAAATGTCTTGCAGGTTGACAATAAAAAGTCGCATTTGGAACATAATTTAGGGATGCAGATGCTCAAAGTCAATTATCTTTGATAAAAAGTAGTTTGATGCTATCCCAGAACCATCACGGAGAAAGTAAATCACGAGGATTATTAGCCCAGATATTATGGCTAGCGCGTGGGAAGGACAGATATACTGGCTTTGTCAGGTTTTGACCCCCAAACTTCAATGTGGCAATACTCACACATTAATCATCAGTTAATCTCATAGGGGCATGGAGGAGGGAGAAAGAGATTAGACATAGTGTTGCCGGGGTAATTAATGGAGGGTCGTCTCAAGGTTCTATGAGACCCTAAGTTAAAATTCTTTTTAGACCTTTAATATTTTTAAAAATATTTAAAATTTTCCCTTATTCGGACTCAGGTTGTTAACAGTCGGTTTAATTTTTTTAAAAAATAATATTAATTTAAAAATAGATTTAATATAAAATTTAGTTTTCTAACTAGATGCAAAATTATTAATTAAATTTTTATATTCAAGTTTTGATAATAAATTTTTTTCAATTGAAAAAATTGTTAGATTATTTAATCTTTCTTGAGACATTTTTGAATATAAATAATACTTTATTAATTTGAATTTTAAACAATATTTTTCTATTGAAACTACACTAACAGGTATAGTTAATAAGAGTAATGATTGGGAGAGTGAATTTGGGAGAGTGAATGAGAGAGTGAATGACGTATAGCTAATGTGTACATGTTCGATCGCCGATTGGACACCACCAATCACCTCTGATTGCCGTCCCGAATCAAACTATGTCTTGGGGGATGGTGAACTCGGCAGGGTCGTCTGTAATTGAGATCTCGCCGGATTGACGGTGAATGCGACGAGATCATAATTGCGGCGATTCCCGATGAGTTCACCGATCTTCTTAGGACATAGTTTGATTCGGGACGGTGATCAGAGATCGCCAGTAGTGTCCGATCGACGATCGGACGTGTTTACAATAACTGCCACGTCATTCACTCTCCCTATCATTACTCAGTTAATAATATCGTATAGCTATCTATGTATTAGGAAAAGAATTTATTTATTTTTTATCAATTACAGTTTTTAATTCTAGATTTATTATTTTTTTTAAATTTTAAATTTTGAAAATAAATCTAAACCATTAATATCAAATATCATGTTCTGTGTTAAAAAATTTTCAAGATTTAAATATTTTATTTTAAAAATTATCATCAAACAATTTTTACTTTTCTACATCATATAAAAAATTAAAATTATCTTCATATATTTTAAATTGTTCAAACCTATTTTAAAGTGAAGAAATAGCATAATCAATAATATAATTAAAGTAATTAATTTTAAAAGATTTTTCGGGTGAAACTTTTACCTCATAATTTTATTCTCATCAAATCGTTTATTTCTTCTAATTACACATTTTTTAAGAAATTTTGATTTTATATTCATTTCGTTTGCAATCTCTTTGGCAAAAGTTATAACATATATGAATTTATTTTCTCTATAATCATTGAAAAAAGAAATAAAACCTTTTAACTGATCTAATGAAATAGCAATTGTTCTGGAAGGAATCGACGTCAACGGTTAGTCACCAGAGTTCAGCCCACGCAGACGCAGACGCTGACGCTGACGCTGGAGGAAAAACTTCACACCTTGCGAGATTAACACGAGCATTAGGGGAACACGCCGGAGGTTGTCCGGTGGAGCCCACTCCGACGCTGAAGACAGTGCCTTGATGGAGGAGATGAAAAGAAGGCAAGAAGATATGCGTGTAGTAGAGAATGCGTAACTCCTTTATCAGAGGGGTTGGAGTACCTTTTATACTTGCGGCGGCTGCCTTCGTGCGTCTCCACGATCTTTGTCACGTCCCCCCGTTTGTCGATCACCGGATAACCTTTGTAACGGTCCACGCCGTCATTAAGTTCGGCCCGTTGCGACATTTATGGGTCATGATGACTTCGCGATAATAAGTGATGGTTATGTTAGTAATATGAGAGAAGTGTCCTAAGGTAATCGCCTTATGATTGTAAACATTTATTTTAATAAATGATAATTCACTATTTGAGTATACATGTTTGTGTATTTGATTGGGATCTTAAACTCATTTACTGAATGTCCGCAATACAATTCACAACATGAGAGAATTTGTGATGATTTCACAACTAGTGATTATCTCTACATGTGTAATTGTGAAGTATTGAAATTGTCCCTAGTCGATGAATTGATAAACACGGACACTATCAATTCTGTTGAGACTAGCATGGGTTATTCTCTAATCAGCTGATTCTCACTGGCTGGTGACATTGGGATGTCCGGAGATAAACATGGATGCTAGTTAAGGGAACTAGTTCATTGGAGTGACTGGCTGTAAAACTTCACATGGTAGTCTACATATAGACATGTCAGTGAAGTTCTTACTGCAGCTTAAGTGCGATGTTCCTTTGACTTGCGGTGTTCAAGTCAGCTTGGTCATGGAGACTTATACTTTGACATCTTAAGTAAGCATCTCCATGGAGGTGTGGACCCAGGATGGTTGGGTATAAGCCGAAGTGCCCGAAGATGTTTGAACAGCCTACAAAGGATTCACCACTCCTTGCGAGAAGATGTATACCCGAGGCCTATCGTCGGATTGTTACTCGAAGCTTCTGGCCAGAGCATGTCATGTTTAGAGTATGAGTCTCTTAAATACATGAGAGTAATTAGAAATCCAAAGGACGAGAGAACGTTACTTAGGCTAGGTGTGACGTAGTCAGCCTAGTGGGGACTGACACACACAGACCATTTCCTGAACCAAGTGGGTATAAGATGGTGAAGGGAATGAGACACGATTCATTAGAGCTGCTGAAGGGTTTCCGAATTATTTCTGAGGTCAACCGTTGATCTTTCGATTAATTGGGGGTCATGATGTAATACTAGGTGTCACTCATGATCGTTCTATAATTGGTTAATTATAGACGGCCAACATAAATCGAAAGCCTATTTAGTCACACGCACAACGAGTAATCTGAGGGATTTAAAACGAGTTGAAAATTGGATTTTTCAATCAAGAGAAATAAGTCGAATCTGAATTTATCAGAGGCGCATCGGAAGCTTAAAATGGCTAAGTGTTTTGAAGGCTTATTGGGCGAATTAAATGCGTTTAATTCGCGAGGGAAGGGCTTGGTGTGGGCGGCCAAAGAGGGTGCCCACCCTCTTTGGTTTGGCCGGCCACAATAAAAGAGAGAAACCAATTTAATTGGTTTAAATTATAAAATAAATCAAGCGCGATTTGTTTTATAAAATTATGGATAAATAAATTAATTTATATAAAGAAATTTATATAAAGAAAATTGTAGAAATTTATTCTTTTTATGGAAATTAAAATGAACCATGAATTGGTTTAATTTTAATTTATAAAATCAATTATGAATTGATTTTTCCATGATAAGAAAATTTTATACAAATTTTATTCCATAATTAAAAGGAGAGATGTATTTGTTTTATTATAAAGTTAGTTATAATAAAACTTGGCATAACGGAATAATTCATAAGAGAATTTATGAGATAAATTTCTTATGAAAATTTATTCAGTTAATTCCGTTAAAAGGGAGACTTGGCAATAGAGAGGCTACTATATAAAGGAACCAAAGGCAAGCCTTGAATTCGAACAATTAATCAAGAGATTAAGAAGCTCTCTCTCTCCCTTATTCTCTCTCTCTCTCTAGGGCCGACGCATCCCCCTCTCTCTCTCTAGGGCCGACGCACCCCCCTAGGGCCGGCGCCATCTTCCCTAGCCGTGAGCCACCACCAAGACGAAGCGGGTCGCGTCTTCTTCCTCCCTTCACGGAATCTTGATTCCGTTACTTGGTGGTTAGTTTCTATCTTTTCTCTCTTGATATTCTAGTTGTGCCTTTGGAGAATCTAGTAGTTCTCGTCGGCACAAAACTCGTGGCTTTGCGAAGTCATCCCGAAGAGAACCCGGCGTGGACGCGAATAGAGGCGGAGCTTCCAAGGGACGCTACGGTTGGATCTCGTTCCTTACTTCGAGTTACGCGAGGTAACGAGTAAATTAGTTTACTTTCTGCAAAATTTTAATTTATGATCATGTCCACACATCATAAGGTCGCATGCTAGATACGTGGTTAAAAATAATTTAAGAAATTATTTATGCTAATTCTTCCGCTGCACGTAAATATTTTAAAATTTACGAACCCGTATCCTTGTCAACATGCACTCGGTCCCAACAGTGGTATCAGAGCCGGTTAGTGTTCGACATAATTATATAATTGTTTTGCGGAAAATTTTGTCATAATCTCAATTTTGAAAAAAATTTCAATTATGGAAATTTTCCAATTATTATAAATTTTAGATTTAGGAATTTCAAAGTTTGGAAATCCTTATGAAATTTCGCAAACGTTTGAAATATCCTAGTTTCTGAAATTTTATGATAATTGAGAAAACTTCCTATCTTTGGAAACTTTCCAATTTTGGAAATTTCTTATTTTGGAAAATTTCCAATTTTGGAAATATGTAAGTTTTCTTTGTACCAGAAACTTACAATTATTCTGAAAACCTATTATGAAATCTCGCAATTTTGGGCACTTTCTTTCAAAAAGGTCTAAACAAATTTATGGATAATTAATTGACAATTAAATTCAAATTTGTTTTAAATTATCAACAAAATTCTTTATTTTGGATTGAGCCTTGGGGAGTCGTCCAATTTAAAGTTAGTTGTTGTAATTTAATTTCCCAATTTTGAATGAAATTGTCATGTTTAATTTGGTTGCGCTTCAGAAGCGGACCAAATTGAATTTATAACAAATTTCTTTTCTTTGGGTATTTGAGCCTCGGGGAGCCACCTTTAGAAAACAATTTGTTGTAATTAATTAAACCCATGAATAAAATATGATTTAAGAGGTGAAGCTCTTACATATTGTTGTCTCCAAAATTAATTAGGAAAATGGTTTCATATAGAGTTTTCTTAAAAGAGATTTTCATGAAAATAATATGTGGTTGAATTAAGAGAATTGTCTCTTAATTTAATAAGATTTGTTTTAGAGAAATCAAAGTCTTAAACATATTATTTCCGAAATTGATTATGACAATTTAGGAAATTGTTTCCCAAAACAATTCCTTAAATAAAGTATGAAATTAGAATTAGGAAATCCGGTTCCTAATTCAATTAATGAGACTTGATAAATTAAGTCACATACATACTTTATTAAGGAAATCGTTAGTCATGACATAATTATATGTCATGAATGCGCTTAGAAAAGAAAGGATGAGACCTAAAACCCCTTACAAAATATTAAGGCTAACACCTTCCATTAATATGGTTAGAACCGGAGTTTTGTTTCTCGTTTGGGTTGATGGACACATCCATGCCCGGCTTGAACCTCAACATGTTCAAACATGGAATTAGTTTATGAATAATATAGTT